>VUQJ01043139.1:0-13146 GCA_015108635.1 Andinoacara biseriatus
CTTATAATTAGTGCTGGATCAGGTGATCATGAACCCTCCCTTAGTTATGCTGCTATAGGCCTAGGCTGCTGGGGGGGTTCCCATAATGCACTGCTTCTTTTTACTGTGTTCATACTTCACTCTGTGTTTAATCATTCTCTGTGTCTCTTCCACAGCATGTTTTTTTCTCTCCTCTCTCTCTCCCCTCAGCCCCAATCGGTCGCGGCAGATGACTGCCCCTCCCTGAGCCTGGTTCTGCTAGAGATTTCTTGCTGTTAAAAGGGAGTTTTTCCTTCCCACCGTCGCCAAGTGCTTTCTCATAGGGGGTCGTTTGACTGTTGGGTTTTTCTCTGCAGTATTGTTGGGTCTTTACCTTACAATACAAAGCGCCTTGAGGCGACTGTTTTTTGTGAATTGGCGCTGTATGAATAAAATTGAATTGAATTGAATTGAATTAAAAGCATTGTGGGATACCAACAGTCAGATTGCATTTGATACATTGAAAGAAAAGCTTGAAACTCCTTAGCAGGGGAGCCAGAACCAACTGACGATGAGGAATTTGATGATTGTATTGCAATTTGCAATTTGATTTGTAAAGGCACTGCTCTTGAGCCAGAACTGGTTGCAGCCAGGATCAAATGTTGTCAGCTGAACCAGATCAGGGCTGTTGGAAATGGGAAGTGTGACTCACACGCTAAAGAGGCTACACCCACTCTTCCAGGCTATTCCAGGGAAGAGCTGCAAACATTTCAATGTCAAGACCCAGTGATTAGTGTTCTAAAACAGTTTTTGGATCGAGACAGCCCACCAAGTTCCCAAGAAAGGAAGACTTGGAAAGAAAGGATTGGTGTATCGAGTGGTGAATGATGATCATGTTGGGGAGTGCTTTCAGTTGCTTGTTCCAGGTTGTTTACAACCTGCGGTTATGAAGAGTGTCCATGACTCTATGGGACATCAGGGGATAGAGAGGAAATTACAGTTGTTGAGACAGAGAGCATTCTGGGTAGGGATGCACAAAGACGTTGAACATTGGGTCAAAAATTGTCAGCGTTATGTTCTCACAAAAATGCCCAATCCAAAGATAACTTCCCCAATGAAATCATTTTTGGCAACACGACCCTTGGACGTTGTGGCAGTAGACCTTACCCTCCTCAAACCAGCTTCAGATGGCCGTGAGAACGTTTTAGTCATAACTGATGTGTTTACCAAGTTAACCAAGCGTTCCCTACATGTGACCAAAAAGCAGAGACCACATGATCAGGGACATAATTTCAAATCAGAAGTAATTGCTGAACTTTGTAAAAATGTATGGTGTGAAAAAACACGTACAACGCCCCATCATCCAACAGGAAATGCACAGTATGATCGTTTTAACCGCACTCTGCATGAACTGTTGCTCACTCTTCCAGCTGACAAAAAGAAATGTTGGCCTGAACATTTACCTGAGATGGTTTATGCATATAATGTTACTCCACACACGACTACAGGATACTCTCCTTATTTTTGCTCTATGGGGTAGATCCACATCTTCGATTGCTTGCAAATGACAGTCACAAGGATAAAAATCTGGATTGGCTTGCTGTGCACCAGCAAAGACTAAAAGAGGCACATGCAAAAGCATAAGAATATGTGTAACAGGCCCCGTTATAGAGGGCATGAAAACAGATTACACTCCTGTAAAACAGGAGAAATAATGAGCAGATGAAAATGTGCTGCCGTTTGCCTGGTCAGTCTTGCCAGAATGACAAGCTTAAGACAGCTAAGGCAACTCATCCCTATGGCAGACATTCCGCTTCCCCCTACTGTCCATAGTGATACACAGTCACTTGTAGCACAGCGCTTGGGAGACTTATTAAAGTTCTTATTACTTGTACACAAACAGTGTGAAACATAAAAGATTATATACATACAATTAAACTTAATTCACAAATGTGACCACATATTTATGTGAGTCACACCCTCCCTGACAATTAAAAAGGGCTCCGGACATTCACAAAAATATATCCAAAAACTCAGTTCCTTCCTGTCTTCTTAACACATGAACTCATTCCCATAAAACACTTTTTTTTTGTTACTTAGCACTTTGGACTTAAGGTAGTTTTGTCTATATGTGTGTGCATGTGTGTATGAGTATGGGTTAGTGTATGACATGGTAGTGTGAGTTAGTGTTGGGTATGGGATACAATGTGATATAGAAATGGGTGGCATCCCCCACTCTGGTAGGGCTTGTATTGTACGAAGTCCAGCAGGGGTAAATAACCTGTGCGGTTGGTAGGATGGCTGGCCAAGGGACTCGTATGTGAGGGTCTGGGGTGGTCTCCTGTCCCTAGTGGATTTCCTGATCGGAACCTCCTGAGAAATCACAGGTTGGGTATCAGCATTGTCGTTTATAACACATGCATATTCATTTTCATCCGGTAGTGCTGAATCAGCAGGTAGGTAGTCCTCTTCAGTTTGTGTTTCAATTTGATCTTGTTCAATTTATCGTTCCTATGAGGTGTCTCTGGTTGCTCTTGTGCCCCATCTCCTGATGGTGATATGTGTCTGTGCTGCTCAGGTGCCCTCTGGACCCTCTCTAGGTTTCTCTGGAGCCTACAAGTTGGCTTCAGCTTCTGTGTTTGATGCTGAGTTGGTGGTGCTACTCTCAGCCAGTATTGTACCTTGGGTGCCTCGTCAGCAGAGTTTTCACTATCACTGCTCTCAGATGTTCCTCCGCCTTCCTGTCTTTCAACTGGATGACTCCTTTTCTTTCTTTTATCTCTAGGTGGCAGTACGTCCTTCTGCAGATCAGCTAAGTTGACAGGTAGGTCATATACTAGTTGTAGGAGGTTTCTGTGGAGGATACGGATTTTAGCACTTCCTGCCTCTGGGCACACTTTGTAAATTGAACTGTCGCTCACTTGCTCTTTGATAACATACACAGGTTGTTCCCAGTAAGACCTCAGTTTTCCAGGCCCCCCTCTCTCACTCATGTTGCGGACCAGGACTATATCCCCAGGTTGGAGAACAACCGTGTTCTGTGCGGGACAATCATACTACTTCTTACTTCTTGCATTAGAGTGCTGACTGTTTTCAGCTGCAATACGGTAAGCCTCTTTTGTTCACAAAGCCCACTTTTTAGCATAGCCCTGCGGTGTTTTAGTCTGATCGCTCGTTAACAGGCCAAATATTATGTCTACTGGAAGACGGGGGTGGCGACCAAACATGAGGTAGTGGGGTGAAAAGCCTGTTGCTTCGTGTCTGGTGCAGTTATAAGTATGTATTACCTTAGGTAAGTGTGCTTTCCAGTTGCTCTTTTCCTCCCCTCCCAGTGTCCTTAACATCTGCAGCAATGTCCTATTAAATCTCTCAGCTGGGTTTCCTTGGGGGTGGTAGGGTGTTGTCCTGGAGTGGGCAACTCCAGCCAGGCCTTGCAGGGTCATAAATAGGTCATTTTCAAACTTCCGGCCTTGGTCATGGTGTAGCCTTGCTGGAAACCCAAACCGAGGAATGAAGTCATTAAATATCTTTTCTGCAGCTGTCCTGCCAGACTTGTTTTATGTGGGGTAAGCCTGAGGTGAAGTGATCAATGACCAGAATGTACTCATAGCCTCCCCTGCTGGCCTCCAGATGTATATAGTCTATAGACACAAGATCAAGTGGTGCAGAAGTAGTGATGCATCCCATTGGGGCTCTGATGTGCTTAACAGGTTTCTTTTGCTTAATGCAGGGGCATTTTCTGGTCACATAAGCCTCGATGTCCCTCTTCATGAAAGGCCAGTAGAAACGGTCTCATGTCTCAAGTGAATCACCCTCTCTGCCCCAATATGGCCCATATCATCATGGAGCTGCTTAAGCACCAGGTGGTGATACTATGATAGTAGCACTAGCTGCTTTCGCTGACCTGCTGTACGGTATAACAGCTGGTTTTCCATATTGAGTTTTTCCCACTCATGCATGAGTTCTCACAGAGCCATGTCAAACTCAGGGCAGCGACCTATGCAACATCTTTTCTCTTTGCACGCTCACAGCCCTCCCATGTAGCCTGAATAGCCTCTTTTGTGAGCTCTTCAGTACACCCGATGAGGTAGGTATTAATGTCAAGTGGGAACCGAGCGAGGGTGTCAGCATCTACATTCACCTTCCCCGGTCTGTACCGAACATCAAACCTGAAGTCTGCTAGCTCCCCTACTCAAAGGTTGGCTACTGCATTCAGCTTTGCGGTACTCATCACATATGTGAGGGGGGTTATTGTCTGTATAGACTGTAAAATGGGGTGCATAAAACAAGTAGTCTCTAAATTTCTCACATATTGCCCACTTCAGGGCAAGAAACTCAAGTTTCCCTGAGTGCAGATTGTAATTTTTCTCAGCAGGAGACAGAGTTCTTGAGCCATAAGCAATGACTCTCATTCTTCCATTCTGACGCTGATGCAGCACTGCACGAGTCCTTGTTCAGAGGCGTCAGTGTGGAGCACAAATGGAAGTTCAAAGTCTGGATATGCCAGTACAGGTGGGTCAATTCTGACACCATCAGATGACACAAGCCTCCCCACATACCTGACCTCCCGCCTGAACAGCTCACATTTTGTCAGTCGAAGTTTGACACCATGGGACTGTAAACCCCTCAGGACTTGACATACTCCCTCAACATGTTCAGCGAAAGACTTTGAATAGCACAGGATGTCGTCAAGATAGGGGATGCAGCAGTTGTCACGCAGAGAATCTAACATGTCCTCCATGCTGCGCTGAAATGCTTTGGCCCCCTAGTGTGTCTATGAGGTCCTGAATGCGAGATAGTGGGTGGCGGTCTGGCACTGTCTTCTGGTTTAAAAGCCCGTAGTCGATACACAACCTCAAGGTGCCATCCTTTTTCCTGCCACAGACTACAGGTGCTGCATATGGTGACTTCGACTTAACTATCCACCCTTTGACAAGAAGGTCTAGTATATACTCTTTAACTTCTCTGCAAAGGGGCTTTGGTATTGCAGCATATGTATGCTGTACTGGGATGTTATCCTTTAGGTTTATTGACATTTGCAGACTTGGAATGCACCCTATGTCCCCATCATCATGAGCAAAGGCCCCCGACTCCTCATACAGCATTTGCTTCACCTCTCCCTGTTGCTCCTCACTTAGGTGACTAACATCCACTGGTGGGTGCCACAGTGTACCTGTGGACTGGTCACCATTTGGGCTCTGAGGTGGGAAAGAGCTGACTGTATTAGCCTGAGCTTGGTTGTGCTCACTGGATGTTCCTATTACTTTATCAATGGCTTCAACAGTACCCAGGACTGTGGAACTGGGCAGGACCACAGCGTTTTTAGAATGGTTGGACACAGGTACTTTAACAAAGGGCATCTCAGTCTGATGAAATTCCATTAACCCTTCTCCAATACTCAGTGTTGTGAGTGGTGTGGTCTCATAATTGGGTTCAAACAACACAAGTGAATTGGAGTCACTAACATCTGCTGGTACGTTACATTTAATGTAAGCTACTGTACCAGGATTAATAGTGATTTCCTTTCTGCCCACTTTTACAGTGGCATTTTGTTCTCTCGGGGGTTGCTTGGTTTGTATGAAATTCACAATAGCCTCTGTCTTGACACTGTCAATCTCCAGGGCACCAGTGAGCAGGCTGACAAGGATGGACATAACTTTAGGTCTGCTCTCATTGCTCTTAATGAGTTCCTGGATGACGATAAAACCAACTAGTGGTCTCTCTAGTTCCCGTTGGCTCACAAGAAAGGCCACCCTAATGGAGAGGTCTGGATCATGGTTGCCTTGCAGGTTTACAACCACATCCATCCACCCGTCATATGGTACTGCGTCCCCTGTGACAGCAGTTACCCTAAGCTCCTCATTCATGAGTTCACTGAGTGGCCGGATCTCATGCTCAGGAAGGTATTTATTCTTCCAGACGTGGTCTATGATGCTTACATTTGCCCCAGTATCTAAAATGGCAGTTACAGCATAGGCAGAATACATTTCAACAGAGACTTCCGGCCAATTAGTGGAGCAACCTTCTCAGGGAGGTGGGGTTTGCTATTTGTCTTTGTGTTGATATGTTTGTCACTTTTTCCTAGCTTTGATGCTGCAGCATCGTTGGGCTGCAATTTGTCCTTTGAGTTGGTCAGAGGTTGCCCCTCGGCCCTGAGCGACACTCGTTTCCCAACTGATTACGTCTTTGTAAGCAGCCAATAGCACGATGACCTTCTTCTCCACAGGAAAAGCAATGGCTGCAGTTTGGCTTGGCCTGGGCTATGCATTGTGGACATCCATACTGTCTTTGTGTCTTTCTCTCTGATCGGGTTCTGTCAGGGGCACACTGATAGGGGGTTTGACTAGTCCTGCCATGCACCTGAGCTGATGTAGTGAGCCTTCTCAGTGTCTCCATTGCTTATGTAAAGCCTCAACCTGAGCACTTAATCTTTGAATTGCATTATCTTTACCTTTGGTTTGGTCTCTCCCACAATGCCAGTTGTCTCTCCTGGTTCTGCAAGCATGCTGTGAGCTTGAGTGAACTTCCGATTGGTCCTGCGCCCAAGTCTGCATTTCCTCTCGCTTTCCTTCATCGTGGTCTGGATGACCTGTCGTAGCAGGGCTTCATCAGGAAAAGTGGGGTCTGCGAAGAGCGGTTTGAACTCCCGTCTGACATCCTCATGTCTCTCCCCATGCCTTGGTAGACTGCATTCAGGAACACACCCATGAGTGTAGAGGAATCATACTATATACATACTAACTGAATTAGTCTGTTTTAAGGTGAACATTATTCTTTGTTTCAGTCCGATCATGATAAAGAAATTGCTGTGGAGATTCACTCTCATGCTGCTTAGCACACATCAATTCTTGGAAGAGGTCTGTGCTGCTCTTTTCTCCCAAATGGGACTGTAGGAAACTCTTTAGCTCTGTAACTGTAAGATCGTCCTTGTTCATCAGCATGTCTTTGAAGTTTTCACCTTTGATTACACGTAAAACCCCTCTAATAATTTCGTCATCAGTATGTTGTTCTCTGCGACCATCTTGAATCTGTTTGCATGCTATTAAAACTGATGTCCGATTTGGTATCAGTTATTTGCCCCCTCATGTATTTTAAATTCCTTCCTCTGCAGCAAGGGAAGGTCATGGAGAGCAATCATGCTCTCATGTGTTAGGCTGGCCAGTTCCTCAGTCATTTGAGGTGAATGGGAGACCTGTGGAGGACTATTGCTGGTTGCAGGCAGACTGGTTAAATGAGACACACAGATGTGGCTACCCCTGCCAGTTCTATGCTGTGCTTTCTCTGGAACAGGTATGTTGATACTGTGTTTATAGAATCTGATCTGTGTCTCTCCTGAATCACAGGGCCTAACCTGGACGTCAGTGTCAGGAGATACGGTTGCAGTTTCAGTAGTGTATTAAGCAATGGCATGTGTCTGTTTTTTGGTAATCTCATCAATATCCAGTAACATTACAGGTGCTCTTTCATCAGACACATCTTGAGGGACCAATCTGCCCTTGTTAGCAATGATCAAGTCAATAGTATTTTGTAAACATAACAACATTGCCAAACCCTCATCTTCTAGTTGTAAGAGTGCTGGACTACTCATGTAAGCAGAAATATACTCAACACAGCTTTCTTCATCATCTTTGCTCAGCTCTGCCGAGTCCAGTCCACCTGCTGAGTCGAGGTGAGTGGTAACCTCATAAGCTTCACAAGCCGTTAACTGATAGAGTCTCTTCTTAATGGCCCAGCTGAGCCTCCTTCTCTTGTTGTCTGACATGACGTTCACAGCCGGCATTACCAGTCTCACCCTCTTTAGGCTCGGCTCCCCTTCAACCGGGTCTTTATACCTCTCGAGGCCTTTACTGGAAAATCCTGTCACTGCAGTGGCACTTGGGAGAATAAAAACAAGTGAAAAAAATGGGTACCTGTGAAACATGTTTTGTAAACCCCATTTTGCTTTTATTTCACATACTGGTTGTAGTTCTTGCTTTTGTCAGTAAGTGGTGCTGTTGTAACACAGAGGTCTAAAAATACCGGAAGTAGAAAAAGAAAACCTCTTGTTTACGTATCCTGTTTGAGTCAAGTCTGGCTGAATAAGATGACTTTATGGCCACACGAGTGAAGAATCCAGATCCTCGGTAATTAATGTCTGAACTATATTTTTATTATGTAAAATGCTGAAATTATGTTACTGACATCATGTTTTTCTGTTTGTCTTCTTTTAGAGGTGCCACTGCCGTTGGTTATGCACTGTTTTTCGGGTGTTTCTAGCTGCGTTGCAACAACTCTGTTGAATGTTAATAGTGCTCATCGTGCTGTTAATGCACCATTTTGTTGAAGCAGTTGCTTCTTAGAAGCTTTATACTATGATTATATGACCATTACCGGTATAAGAGGCTATTTTTGTTTCATATCTTGAACTACTTCTTTTATTTTTACTCTGGAGAAAATAATTCCTTCTAGAATAAAGAATCCCTTTCATTTGAAGTTCCGTGTGCTCTATTAATCCTGGCTTCATATAGTTTTTTTGTTGTTTTTTTTAACCTTGTTTTACACCAAACAAGCAAATAGCTGTTTGTCTTTGAGAATTATTACTGGATTTTTTTTGATAGTTAGGAATGTGATGAGTCGATCAGCAACTTTCTACTGCCCCTTCAGCTAACCTACAAAAATCAAATAGCATTACAAACTGAAATTGATTTGCTTTTGTCTAAAGAAGTAGGAGAACATTTTTTGAAATCTAGACAAAACTGGTATGAGCATGGAGACCAGGCGGGAAGGCTGCTGTCTCACCAGCTGCGTCAGCACTGTGCTTCTAATTTTATTACAGAAATACAAATGCAGGATGGTGAAGTGAAGTCTGACCCAAAGGATATTAATGACAACTCAGATTATTCTACATGTCATTATATTCTTCAGATTATTCTGGTAGTCACGATTTTCTTGAAAAAGTAATATTCCCAACTCTAACTGACGAGGATAAGGCTAACCTTGAGCAGCCAATATCAGAAGCTGAAATTGGAAGTGCAATTAAGTTAATGAGAAATGGAAAAGCACCTGGCCCAGATGGGTTTTCAATTGAGTTTGATAAAGTCTTTGCAAAAAAATTGATTCCATTGTTGAGCTTAGTATATACCAGATCGCTTAAACATGAAAAACTCCCTACATCTATGACACAGGCCACGATCTCAGTGCTCCCTAAAAAGGGGAAAGACCCTACTAAATGTGACTCCTACCATCCGATTAGCTTACTTGTGCATGATTATAAAATACTCACCGAGATTCTATAATTAAATTAGAATCCGTAGTCCCAACGATTGTACATACTGACCAGTCGGGCTTTCCAAAGGGCAGGCAGTCATTTAGTAATCTTTGACGCCTTTATAACATATTCTGAACATTCAACTCATTCAGCAGAGATTGTGATCTCGCTAGACGCACACAAGGCTTTTGATCAAATTGAGTATGGGTATCTTCTTAAAACTTTGAATAAATTTGGCTTTGGACCTGTCTTTGTCTCTTGGATCTGCACAAAATGTGCAGCTCCCCAAGCTAGAGTGAGGACCAATAATTATAATTATTCATATTTCACCCTTCAAAGAGGAACGCGATAAGGGTTTCCTCCCACCCCCCACCCCCCCTTTCTTTGATTTGCCATAGTAATACGATCCACCAGTGATGTACGGGGCATTATGAGGGGTGGTCTAATACATAAATTGTCATTATATGCTGATGACTTACTGTTATATCTTTCGGATCCAGAGGTTTCTATTCCAAAATGTCAAAATATAATCTCGCAATTTGGTAAATCTGCAGGTTACAGGATAAATTTCACCAAAAGTGTATTGTTTTCCAATTAATGTTGTAGCTCAAAATTGCTCCTTTGACTTGTTCCCATTCAGGAGTATGATGGGCTTTATGACATATCTTAGAGTCTTAATCGCTGGTCGACCCTGACCCTGTCCTTGGCTGGGCATATTAATTCATTAAAGATGGTTATTTTACCTAAATTCTTATATCTTTTTCAAATAATCTCTGTCTTCATCCCCAAATCATTCTTTAGGGAACTTGACAGGCACATCAGTACATTTATTTGGAAAAAAACCATACCTCGAGTGCAAAAAAACAGTTCTGGAGAGGGGTAAGAGAGATAGTGGGCTAGCCCTACCAAACTTTTTATATTGTTGGGCTGCCAGTGTTTTTAAATTAACAATATGGTATAGCGCATCCGTGATTGGGAATGGCCCAAGTTGGTCTTTAATGGAGCAACATCCATGCCCCGTCATCTCTTTAGCATCAATATTGCGCCACACCAGGAATCCTATTGGACCCATATGGACCGAGCTTCGTTAACACTTTGGGTTTGTACAAGCTTTGCACAAACCATCTGTTACAGATACAGCCTTTCTTATCTGGTCTAGAGAAGGCATAAAATGTTTGGGGGATCTCTTTGTAAATGGGACCTTTGCACCTCTTGATCATTCGGTAATGGAATTTGACTTACCAAACTCACATTTTTTCAGGTATCTACAGGTCCAAGACTTTGTCGGTATTCAGTTTCCTACATTTCCTTTAAAGCCAGAGGTTTGCCCTCTTGATGAATGTCTGATACTCCGGGCGGTCGGGAGTATACCATCATTCAAGTCATAAAATGTCCATCCCTTTTGCCTTTAAAGATGCAGTGGGAGGAGGATTTAAACATAGAACTGACAGATGAAATCTGGCAAAGGGCTATACATAAAATATACACATCATCTATCTGTGTTAGACAGAGATTAATACAATTTAAGCTCTTTAATTGCTTGCACCTCTCTAGGACCAAACTAGCCAGAATGTATCCTACTGTTGATCCAAATTGCATTTGCTGTCACCAAGCGCCCGCCTCTTTGGCTCATATTTTTTGGTCATGTCCCAAATTAGGCACATTCTGGTCAGAAATCTTCAATAAGTTAAATATATTTGTAAATGTAATCCAGACCCTATCATTGCCATATTTGGGGTAGTGCATACTAATAATAGGATCTCAAAAAGCCAGTCCCAATTGATAGCGTTCTCTACACTATTAGCATGTCGACTAATTCTTACTAATTGGAGAGCCCCTGCACCCCCAAAACATTTAAGTTTGGTGCATGATATTATGGCATTCCTCCAGCTTGAAGCAATAAAAGGTACAGTCCAAAATCCAGCGGAAAGGTTTTATAAGATATGGCAATCATTCTTGGTATACTACGACAAAATATTTGATGCAAATTCCTTCAATTAGAATTAACTTGCCCTCATCTCTGCTCTGTTTTCACCTTCTTTTTTGTTTGTTTGTTTGGTTTTGTTTTGGGTGTTTTTTTGTTTTTTCTTTTCTCAACTTTTTTGATATCCGTGTCTGTCCTTTTAGTAATTCTTTAGAACCACCTTGTAGTGGAAATGGGGAAGGTAAGACTTTGTTATAAGAGGTTCAGTTGGAAGATAATTAAGTCCCTGTTTGATAGAAGGATATATCGTCAGCCTAATAGCATAATTGCCTAAGTCATATTTTGAGATACCTGCCTAATTCTACTCTGCTAACAGTGTAGATTCATTTAGATAGATATCTCAATTTTGGCCAAAATATTACTTAGGCAATTATGCTATTAGACTAACAGTATGAGGATTTGCAGTTTTGATTTTTTGTTGTTCTTTACAATCAAAACAATCAAAATATTTTGAAATTTTAAAAAAAGGAATGTGATGAGTTTATAAGATAATGATATTCTTATGTCCAATCTGATATTATGGTAATTAGAATGTCTTTGTAGCCAGATTTGACTGAATGCCTTTCAAACCAAAATTTGTTGTAGCGGCAGGTATGCTGTCACTACACTGGTGTCATGTTTGTGATCATTGTCATACTGAAAAACAAAGCCATTTCCAATCAGATGCTATCCAGATGGGATTGTATGGTGGATCAAAATCTGACCGTACTATTCTGCATTCATAAATCCATCAGTTTTGAAGTGCAGCTCCAAACCATGACAGAGCCTCCACTATGTTGTATACATGGCTGTAGATACCCACCGTTGACTTCCTCCTTACATATTGATCATGATTTGAACCAAAAAAATAAAAAATTAGAATTATCATTTCATAAGTTATCACTGATTTTGAGTCCAGGTCTTGTGTAATTTGGAACACCTCAGTCTTCTCTCCCTATGTCCCTTCCTTAACAAAGCAAATATAAAGAAATTAAGGGTGACTCAAGACTTTTGCACAACATTGTACAACATTGTACAACATTGTACAAAATTGTACGTTCGATTTGGTTTTCGGACAGGAGGGGAAAGTGTTATAACATTTCTCATTTTCCACAACGTGCTTCTTCCAAATTCAATTTAAAATGAACAGAAGCTACTGGATTCTGAATTTGGGGAGTTGAGACCCTTTAATGTTTTGCTAATGAGTCCATTAATCATGTGGTGGGGTTGAGACAGTCCTTGCTGACAAATAGCCATTCTTGCACTGAATGATGCAAGAAAGCAAACAGCATACAAATCTGGAGTCTCTATCCCCTCCTGGGCAGTAATATCTTTACTAAAAATAGACCAGCCAGATTGCTGATCTTTATCAGGGACTGAAGAGTTAAAAAAAAAAAAAAGAAGAAGAAGAAAGATGTCCGCTGGAAGGCCAGCATCCTTGGCCAGTCCATTTGTGCAGCCATAGGATCGGTCCCAGTGGGGGTCAGAGGTTCGCCACTCAGCCTTGGTGGGTTTCACAGGAACAGAATTCAGAAGTGCAGCAACAGATTTTTGGGATATGGTTATATTCACTATTTTCTAGCAAAAGAAAATAAAGGAAAATCTTTTTCATGTCTCATTATTTTAACCTGCTTCAAAAATAATAACAGACATATTACTGAGGCAACAGCAGAAGGAATTCTCCCAATTGGAAAACCAAAAAAAAGAAAAGAAAAGTGAGTGCTATAAAAACTACAAAGGTAATGGAACAGAAGTAGCAGAATTATAAAACTGAACAATGGTCCATAGAATACAACATATTCAATTCAATTTTATTTATATAGCACCAAATCACAACAGTCGCCTTAGGGCGCTTTATATTGTAAAGTAATGTAAATTCAATTCAATTCAATTTTATTTATACAGCGCCAATTCACAACAAGCAGTTGCCTCAAGGCGCGTTGTATTATAAGGTAAAGACCCAACAATACTGCAGAGA
>VUQJ01043146.1:0-10677 GCA_015108635.1 Andinoacara biseriatus
GTGGGAATAACATCCTCCTGTCACTTACTGGAAACATTTCCTTCTTGGTGATGTCAGAATCCAGGAAGTTGTAAGAAAATCTTTTAATTGTGAAACCACAGGTTCCTAAGTCATATTTCCTGGTATTAAGCAGAATTTAAGCCCTTTGTATCCTCCAACTTTCTCACATGATTGGGATTTAGTGTGACAGTGTCACCCTCTAACTTGACAAATCAGAAGCAGCATAATTCCTTTGTGACTTGACTATAACCAAGATCTGATCCTCCAGTGGGCTGATGAATCCTTGAGGATTTGGCACAGGAAGTTTTGGTGACTCAGGTCTGCGAGTCATGCTGTGGTGGTACGATGGGACCAGACATGTCCTCACTCTCACATCGAGCTGGTCTTGGTTTGATTCCCACCCAACAGTGACCGAGCAGATGTTTCTCTCACATTCAAGTTTTAACTGGTCGGACTACTACAGCTGCCATAATCCAGACTGGAGTAGGTTTAACTGACCCACAACCCTTCTACTTCCTGTATTAGGTCACATTGCCCCTACCTCAGGGTTTGATGCGTGTTTTCATGTTTATATATGTGTGTTTTTGTGTTTCCTGTGTGAATCTGACTTCGCTGTCCTCCCTTTTAGATGGATGAATTTGAAGATTGCTGTCAGCCTCCTCAAGCTGGTTCCCATAACAACAGGAGGATTTGGTCTCTGACCAGCAGAGCCACTCTGAGCACGCTCGGGATCGCCTTCCTCGTGCTGCTCTACAAAGCTGCCAGTGGAAAGGTTCCCCTACAGTACCGGGCTGCTTTTTGATCACCTCACAGATGTAGCCGTCAGTCAGTGAGGTCTTTTCTGTTTGATGACTGTAGCGGAAAAGTTGGTTAGTGAATGTTTATATGTTTTAGGAGAGTTTGACAGGTATTCTGTTTTATTTTTTATGGTGTTTTGTTTCCCAGTTTGTTCTAACTTGCCACTGAGTTTAGTGCTTTTTATTTTAAGTTATTTTGTCCCTTAAGTGTTTGAGCAATAAAAGTTTTTCTTTTGAGGGTCACTTTCTTGTGTGGTCAATCTGAAGGTGATGACGATTATAGATAATGAAGCAGTTTCAAAGAATATGTGGTCATTTTCTGGTCTTGAAGTTTGTTACCCAGAGATTATAGGAATTACATATTAGCAGAATTACATTAGCCATGCCATGTATTTCCTTTCACTTTGACCATAAAACTCAATTCTATATTGGGGTCTTTACCTCATTGGATAAGATGCCTTAACTAGTGAGACAACTGTTGTCTCACTAGTTTACAATTTAAATGAATACTTGCAAAGGCTGAAAATAATACGAGCTCTTGTGTAGAAGCAGGTATAAAGTTTTATTTTCTTTCACTAATTCAGTGAAGTCTATCTTGTTAGTGCACTATATGAATTACTAAAATTTTCAGAGCAGTAGGATTTAAAGGAATGGCTGTAGAATGGCTCTGACTATTAAAATGATGGATTTAGGCACCATGATGTCACCCACTGTTTTGGAGAGTCTTGGCCATCGCCATCATAGAGCTTCAAAACATGACAAGTGAGTGGTGTATCTGATTGAGAAACCGAGGACACGCCACACATGTAGAAGTGACACGCCTGTTAGTCCCTGCCCTAAACCCAGCATACACTAATTTGTTGTCCATTTTACATTAGATGTGACAATAAACTTAAACAGAGAAGCTGAATCCATACATATATCAGGAAAGTGTTTATTGAAGCCATAAACCTAGTGAGTAGTCTGGTCGTTTTTTTTCATAGGGCTTAAAGACTGCAGGTGTCATTAGACCCATTACTTTGTCCATTTTTATATACAGTCTATGTGAAAGTGATATCAGATTTCTCTCTGACAGAAAGAAATTGTTTTAAAAATATTGAAGTGAAATCTTGTTAATGGCCAAATTTCCATTTAGCTGCCAATGAAGATGTTTAAATATTCAATTCTGTTTAAAAATCATAACCAAGATCGTGTTGTCTGTTTTTATGTTATTTTCCTTTGCAGCTTTAATCTAGATGCGATTTTTTTTCTTTTCTCTTCGCAGAACATGCAATGAAACAGTGACCTTAATGCGATTTTGTAAAGAAGTAAAAAAAAATGATTTCGATAAAATTGGATTTATATTACAAGCTGCTGCTGCTGCAAAAATAAAGACGTGTTCAAGGTCCCGAAGAGAGGAGTGAGAACGCTCTAAATCTCCTTGTTTTATGGGTTTCTTCCACGGGGATCATGGGAAAAAATCCAATTTGCCCATTAATCTCATCTGGCCCGGGTCTCCAGACCTCCGCACACACCCCGGGCCAGATCAAAGATGGAGGAAACGTCGTGTGACAGCGGTACAGACTTCCCCGGGAGACATCAAAAAGACTGCGATAGATAATCCAATTGAAATGGACGCATCACCTTTAGGTGCTGGTCTGGGAGAGTCGATGCCGATTTTTTTTTTCTCTTGTTTCTTTTCTTTTTTTTTTCTTTTTTAGGCCATCATTCCTGGGTTAGAGTGATAGTTTGTATAAGGCTGTAAAATAACTGCGTCATGCGCTAGGAATCTCAGAAATTATTCACCTGTGTGGCATTTGGCTATGGCACAAGGCGCTTAACTTAAACAAAACACTAGTTTGATTTATTTATTAAAAACAAGTCTTTATGAACATCCATCACACCACTAAGCAAACTGCCGGTGTCTGCCTCCACTGAGCACCACGGAGCCGTGTAAGAAAAACATTTAAAAGTCATTATCTTCATTGTTTATGCGCAAAAGTTATTTTGGGGGAGCCTGTTTTTCGGACTGCGTGCGCCAGAACCACCTGCAGCCATCATTTCTGCCGTTTGGTCATTTTCGCTCCGGTCACTGTCGGTGGGAAAGAGTGCAGTGTGAATGCTCGCACAGTGCGCGCCTTCCCTGCGCGCGTCCCGTCGGTGCGATTTGAATGAAGAGCACATCAACTTGGACCACATCTCAGAGCTGCGGAGCTCCGGTCTGGACGCGGGCCAAGCCCGTCTAGTGTCAAACCAGCCTGAACAGATACTCTCAGACATCTTATTTCTTCACCTCATTCCTGAGACGGGACTCTGCCCACCCCTTGTGTAAAGCAATTTGAACCTGATAGCACATCATCTGCGTATCTCCCCTGAGAATCTTTGCTGGACTATTAAGACAGTCGCTCTTAACCTTTTCTTCATAAGCGCTTTGCCACTGTGCAGAATCCGAGCCAGTCATGATTTTTACGAGCAAACTGTCCTCCGGCTCTAATAGATTTTTAAAACGGGTTTGAGTCGGTGATCCAACTATTTCAACTCCTGTTTTATTTTTCCTGTCATCTGTGGAAATGCTCCGTCCAGACCCGTAAAGGAACAGAGTTTGGTTAATATGCGCTTATTGCCAAGTGGAATATGTTTTTATTTATCTGTAGCAATCTGCTGGCTCACAGCCGAGGTCGATGCGTCCTGGTGGTAAGTTTTTATTTTATTTTATGCCTTTTAATTTACATATTTGTTCAAATTAAAAAGCTCGTTTTCATATTAAAGCGGTGCATAATCAACGTGCACAATTTCAAAATGTGGTGTTTTATTCTGTCACCAGTAAATTACTGCTTCCGAACAAAACTGTTTCGTATATATCCTTTTTATCGTACATTTTTCCCCACCTTGAATGACTAAATGCCCCCCATGGCTTTCATAATTATTTTTGCAGCTTGTTGAATATTTGGACAGATTAGTTTCCAGGCTGAAGTCATTTGATATAATTTAATTTCTCTTTATTTGCTATCCTTCTCTTGAATCTCTAATTAATATTTGCAAAGCTCTTGTTTCCAAATTCCACACTTCATACGCTGTGATACTGAGATGGTATTTGGAGAGAGAATTCCTTTTTTTTTTGTTTCTGCTGCTCAGTCTTTCATCATCTTGTTCTGCAGGTAAAAGGGAGTGTAGACTTGTTAGTGGTGATCTCAACAGATACTTCTCAAGAAGACACCCTCTTGCAATTTTATTTTATACATATATATAAAGTTAAGGTCATCAATTACCTTCCCATACCACAGCTGCCATTAGACCTTTTGGGTTATTTGGACTTTTCTTGGCAAAATAAGATCAAAATTATTCGATTTTAGTCTTTATCCTACTCAGTTAACCCAGAAACATCCCTGCGTCTGCTCACCTTTCTCTCCATCTACCCTCCCACTCTGTAGGTACATGAGCACCCTGGGCTCCCAGGTGATGTGTGACAACATCCCTGGGCTGGTGAATAAGCAGCGCCAGCTGTGCCGCCAGCACCCCAAAGTGATGCAGGCCATTGGGGCTGGGATGAAGGACTGGATCTCAGAATGCCAGCACCAGTTCCGCAACCACCGCTGGAACTGCAACACCACAGCCAGGGACCACAACCTGTTTGGACGCCTGCTGCTACGCAGTGAGTGTTTGGAGTGTTAAAGCCAAAATGAGCCATTCAGCTTACGTAACATTAAAAAAAAAAAAAAAGTTTAGACATTAAAGCTTGGAAAATGGGGGTGGAGGGAATTACACTTTTGAGCAAGTCACTAAGCTTCCTGAAGATCCAGGGCTTCTGCTGGACATGCAAGACAAAAATGAAGGTCACGCATGTTGAGTGGAAGGATGAGGAATTAATAAACTCTTACACTTTAGACTATTTGGACCAACTTAAAAAAAAATCCGTCATAAATGTCTGTTTCACTTTGTCTTTCTGAATCCAATCCAACTATTAGATGAAAGCTAAATAAATTAGTTTATCAAATATAGAAAAAAGCATGATTTGACAGAGGCTATTATAGGACTAACAGCCGTTTGACTGATTGTCACAAGCATGCCTTTTTGAATTATGTCTTTTTTACAGTATGATTATCTACATGGGTCACCGTTGCAGTAAATATTACAAGATGCAGTGAAGAGGTATAAAAAGTACCTATAAAGTATCACTCTTAGGGGTGTCACTCTATGGGCTGCATAGGTAAAAACACTGCTATATGCTATGTGGGTTACATTACCAGCTCATTGTTTAATGCTGGCACTCTCTGAAGATGAATTGCTACACGATCAAGTATGTTACCGTGCATCGAAAGCATGTTTGACTATATGCCTTTAAATTTAGCTGACAAATCTTTGCGTAAAAAAGTTCTTAAAGTGTCGGGTAGATTTACGGCCGCTCAGAGGATTTCTGGGAAACCGACAGACGTGCTCCTTTTTGTCAACAGAATTGGATCACGTTCCACACCTCGTCTCCCTTTACAATCATACATTTCTCACGTCATTGCAGCCAACTGGTTTCTCCGTCAGTTTCTTGTGTTTGGTCGCTATCGTGTTTCTCAGTATTTTGTTTAAGTGCTGTTTTGACCGCTCGGTGGACAAATGTCCTACTGAAACAATTTGTCACGGCTGCAGAAATGCATCTATAACAATTCTGAAAAAATAATTTAAAAATTTTACTAATTTTCTCAACAAAAACATCACTCTGTAACTGGTGAGAAACTCCAGCCTTTCTTTCTTTTACTTCATTGTAAAACAAATTTTTAGCTTTTTTTTTTTAAACTTTTGAACAATCTATTGAAAACATATAATCAGTCTTAAACTTTAATTTTAATGACTGATTTAGTTTCATCACAGTGTTTTGGTGTTCCTTAGATTCCCTTTGCCTGCTGTCTCAGCGGAGCTAATTACTCTCCACTCAGCTCGTTCAAATGACAAACGGCAGAAATTTTGACTCTTTCAAAATAAAAGTAATCCCACCACTTTCAAGAGCCCTGTCAGTTTATTGGCACTGTTTACCCTCTCTAGTGATTTGCAGGAGAAGACGCTTGATTTATTGACAGTTTCAGAAGTCTAGAGAGGACACAGGCACAATTTTTCTTTTAGTTTTTCTGCTCTTTCCAGTGGCAGTGAGTGGGATAGTGTTACAAATGACTCCTCCAAAAGCGGTGAAGTGTAATTAGCAGCATCAGGAACCAAGCAGTGAGTAGCAATAAGCCGCCTGTCACTGTTTGTGACAGATTGGGGAACAGAAGCATCCTGTCAGATTTCCTATGTGATGGCAAAATCTCAGCAGCTGAAATCAGTGTGTATCTCCTGCAAGGGCAAGTTGAAACATCTTTCTTTCTTCTTTTTTTTTCCTCTTTTATTGTCTGTGGAGGATCATCAGGACCTGGCGACCTGATGTTCCTCTCCCATGCCCTGAGATTTAACCTATGATGCGGATCCTTTGACTTAGTGCATTTCATGTCTGGGCCTCTAATCAGCCATGTGGTATTTGGACCTCCCAGCCAGGCCCCGGCCGTGTCACACAGCATTATAATGGTACGCTGAGGTCCTGTCTCAAGCACCTTCTCGTCAGTGTCAGCGGGCTAATTTCAAACAATTACACAGGAGCTCTCCGTCCCTCTTGTCGTGTTCTCTCTGTTTTCTCCTTATTAACTTTGTTAGGCACACTCAACTTATCTGCTGGACCCAGACACCCACATGCTGATATCACGGCGTGTGTTTGGCAGAGCTGGGAGTTATCTTTTTCCTAGTGCTGCTATGATACCTGAGTTTCATTAGTCTTACTGACTTTATTTCAGTCCTTTTTACAGATTTAGTGGCCTCCATTAAAATTTTTTTTAAAACGTTTATTTATTGCAGTCAATATATTTTAAGGAAACAAAAATGAATCTAACCCTGCACAGGTAAAAAAGGAGCTAGCATAAATATCAAGAATACTTTAAAAATGTATTTTGTCAAATGAAAAACATCAAACATATGTAGGTCGGGTTTTTAAATATAAATATATATTTTTTTAATAAATTGTTTGTCTTCAACTTTCAGTGTTACTGTACATGAGCGCTGTTTCCTGCATTTATTTCTTGGATGTAGCACATCATAAATTTATTGTAGAAAATTATTATTGTAAACTGGGATACTGGGATATATTCACTGTCCTAGTTGGAGATTAAAGTCTGTTTTTAAAATATTTTTTAATTACACACCAACAGCTCTAAATGATTATTTATCTGGCTTGTCCTTCTAAAATTAGGCTTTTATGTACTTATTTTGGCCCTGAATTCTGTTTGCAGGCGTTCCTCTCAGCTGTGAGGCTGAGATCAGCCTGCATTTAATCCAACACTGAGTGTTTCTCACAAATAATTATTATCCTGTTATTTCTATAATTATTAATTATAGAAATAACACAATTGATTTCTCCAGACATTTTCAGGAAACTATCCATTTGCTGCTTATGAACACGATCAATTGTTGCATTTCTAAAACGGTCACAAATCTTTCTTTTATTAGCGTCACTGTGTGAGCATTTATGTGTGTCACAGGTTAGACACAAACACACACTCCCCACCTGAGCCTTTGATCGTGCTCAGATTTTGCATCAGATACGTGCAGAGGGAGATCAGGGCTCTTTATCAGGGCACTGCTGGTAAACGTTAGCTGTTTATCCATCTTGGAGATAAATCAAGTATTTTTTTCATCCTTTGAATAAAAGCTTCTAGCAGACAGCAACAAACACGGGTCCTACAGGTAGCAGCAGCAGCAGCAGCCAAACATATGAAGGGTTATTCAGTTTGAAAACTGTTCCATCAGTAAGTTTTTATCAGAAAATGGAAAGAAGCATACCTGTAATCTTTTGACCCTGTCTGGACTGATTGATTGATAGTCTAACATCTGCAGTTTCTGGGAAAATATACAGAAATTTCAGTCTATGTTGATTCATCATGTAACTATGTATATAAAATATAAAGTATAAAATGCCCAAATGTACAGCCAGAACAAACAAAACAGTTTTTGTCTCTGTAGCTAATTTAATAAAAACTATACATGGAGGGATTATTTTTAATTAACTCTCAATTACGCATAAATATAATTCTAACTACAATTTTAAGGGTGTTTACAGGCTTCATTATCTGTCATAGGTGTTTGCTGGTGATAAGCATTTGATTATATTAAATAAAAACTGTAAGGAGTGTTTCAGTTTCTCCAATCAGTAGTCAAGTCCATCCATCTTTTGCGTATCCTTTTCAGGGTCGTGGGGGCTGTCATAGGGCAAGAAGCCTCGAGTTCCGGTGTCCTGCAGGTTTTAGATGTGTCCCTGATCCAACACACCTGAATCAATGCAGTTAAGTTCTCCAGAGTCTTGCTAATGACTTCTACATTTGACTCAGGTGTGTTGAAGTATAGACACATCTAAAACCTGCAGGACACCAGACATTGAGGCCTGGACTTGAGGATCCCTGCCCTAGATAGGTCACCAGCCTTTCACAGGGCTAACACAGAAAGACAGACAACAATTCACACTCACATTCACACCTATGGCCAATTTAGAATCATCAATTAACCTAACCCCCTAACTGCATGTCTTTGGACTGGGAGGAAACCAGAGTACCCGGAGAACATAAGAATGAATGAATGAATGAATGAATAAATAAATAAATAAATAAATAATTAAATAAAAGCATTAATAAACTACACAACACAATTAAACATGAGTGAAACAACCAAGCAAAGAGGTGGGTCTTAAGAGTGGATTTAAAAATTGGCAGTAAAGAGGCCTGTCTAATGTGTAACAGCAACAAATTCCACAATTTTGGAGCCACCACACAAAAGCCCTGTCCCCGCTGAACCTCTGCTGTGTCCTCGGCACATCCAGGAGTAGTTAGTCAGCTGATCTGAGTGACCGGGAAGGGGAATGCAAGTGCAGCAGCTCAGGAAGATAGGGCGGGGCAAGACCATTTAAGAAAATAAAATCATGGATCATGAATCAAGCATGGATTACTGCTTGATCTTTCGACAGAATGTTTCTTTTTATCTTCACCAGTTGTCTCAGCTGAAAGAAGCTGGATTTCACCACTGCACTGATCTGAAAGTCCAATCTAAAATCACTGTCCATCCTAAAACCAGAGTAGGCTTTCCATACTGTGCTAGAGGGCCCATGTCCACAGTTGAAGACCCACTAGTGACACCAGGACCCAAAACAACCACCTCTTCTTTTCATTAAAATACAGAATGTTTAGAGCCATCCAAGGTTTAAGTTCCCGAAGAGACTCAGTTAAAGTCTGTATTGAGCAGGCATCATCTGCATATAAATGAATGTAACTGAGGGGGGAGCAGATACAAAGAAAATAGCAGAGGTCCAAGTATCAAGCCCTGCAGAACCCCACAGGACAATGAAACAGAGGAAGATCTCAAAGTGTTTGGACTAACACAAAAAGTTCTTTTAGCCAAGTATGATTTGAACCACTACAGAGCAGTGCCACAATGCTGTGAACAAAAGTATTCAAATATTATGATCCACTGTGTCAAAGGCGGCTGTTAAGCCTAACAGAACAAGGATCACAAAGTCCCTTGAGTCTGTAGCCAAGAGGATGTAATTAAAAACCCTGAGCAGTACAGACTCTGCTATGAACAGACTTGAAACCAGATTAAAAAGCTTCAAGGACATCATTACATTTTGTTCTAGAGTGAGCCTGTTTGTCCGCTAGCCAAAATTGACATTTTATTTTGCAGTGAATTATGGATCCTCTATGCTAAACTAGCTAGTTTGCCACCACTAGTGTTAGCTGATAACTCACAGGAAACACAAACAGATGAAATCAAGTCTGAAAGTCTTCAGCTCCTATTCATATTTGGGTAAAACCTGAATTTTATTCAAGTGGTACATAAGAAAATGGGATTGTAAGGTTAACCCAATCTACTCTTTTAAAGACTGTCTTCTCTCTAAAGTTCTAAACAATTCAGCTTCTGTGCATAATAAAAATATCATCCTCCCTGTGAAGGCAGTCGTGAAGTGGCCTTTGTCTACGCCATCTCCTCGGCTGGAGTGGTTTACACACTGGCGCAAGCTTGCAGCCAAGGTGAGCTGGATTCCTGCTCCTGTGATCCCACTAAGAAGGGCTCATCGCAGGATGCCAAGGGCTCCTTCAATTGGGGAGGCTGCAGTGACCATGTGGAGCATGCCATGCGCTTCAGCCAAGCCTTTGTGGATGCCAAGGAGAGGAAAGAGAGGGATGCCCGTGCACTCATGAACCTGCACAACAACAGAGCTGGCAGGAAGGTGAGGAGTCACTGAATGGATACCTGAACACATGCAGGAATAACTTGGGGGACTTTAAAGTCCTTCAGTTTGACTTTAGACATTAAAATGACTCTCTATAGACTTTTTACATATTCGTCCAACACTCGAAACATTCAAAATGAATTTGACTGGCTTTTGATTTAGAGTTCCGATATAGATGTAAAACTTCCTGATTATAATCAATAAATCTTAAACTTGTACCATTCACTCTCCATTTCCAGGGGTGGCTGTAGCTCAGGAGGTAGAGCAGGTCACTTCCTGATCGGAAGGTCAGGGGTTTGATTCCTGGCTGTTCTGGGCTGCGTGCCAAAGTATCCTTGGGCAAGATACTGAACCCCAAGTTGCTCTCCGACGCAAGCGTTGGAAGTGTGAATGTTAGATATCTTAGCTTACTTACATATGGAAGTGCTTGTATGAATGGGTAAACGTGCTGTGTAAGCGCTTTGAGTGCTCAGACAGAAAAGCGCTATATAAGAGCGTTGGAAGTGTGAATGTTAGATATCTTAGCTTACTTACATATGGAAGTGCTTGTATGAATGGGTAAATGTAAACGTGCTGTATAAGCGCTTTGAGTGCTCAGACAGAAAAGCGCCA
>VUQJ01043147.1:0-26724 GCA_015108635.1 Andinoacara biseriatus
GGAACTGTATTGGTTGAGAAGAAGAAAAAAAAAAAAAAAAAAAAAAAAACGCTTTACAATAGGAGACACTTTTGGGTGCAACACTGCTCGGATTTCAAGCCGTGTGAGAGGTGGGCCCTGCGAGTTTTTGGAACAAGCAACTCAATAGGAGAGACGTCTAACCTACATGCATCTCATTAGAAAGTGGAGCCCGGGATGACAGGCAGCGGTCGAGGAGGAGGAAGAGGAAGAGGGTGATATCGGAGAAAAATCAACTGGTGCGGATCTGTCATTTGAGTTCTATCCGCTCCTAACGACCACAAATATCCAGTTTTTGAGATTTATTAATACCTATACATGCTCCGATATCACGGATCCGCTGATTGCCCGGGGCAACTTGTTGTAACCGTACCCGCCTCATGGAAGCTACGAGGGGGGGAAAGAAAGCCTCCGTGTGTGTGCACCCAAGTTGTGGATTTTTCTTTTTTTTTTCAGTTCAGAGTGCCGCACAGCCGACACACACAAACAGGGAACCTACGGTGCAGCCTACGTGTCCGTGCCTCTGCGATTTAACCGCGGCGCAGGTGCGCTTCGGAAATAAATAAATAAATAACATTTTATGCAGATGGCATCGCTCGCGAATCGGAAAACTTGTCAAATCACAAACTGCACATGCACTATTCCGAGATGAGCGGCGGGCTGCTCCGAGCTTGTCTCCTCTACGCAGACGCGCTGTCTGCTCTGACCGTGCGGTCTAATTGCAGATGCAGCGGATCCCCGTTCCTTACCTTTTTTTTTTCTCCTCTCTAGTGACAGGTCGACCTCTCACGTGTGTGTGTGTGTGTGTGTGTGTGTGTAGGGGGGGCGGGGGGTGTTATGGTCGCATCGATCCCTGGGAGGGGTCCTGCTGATGAGCGGGGTGCCGAGGTTAAGCCAGGTTGCGTATGAGCTGAAACCATCCCAAGTTAACGCAGGAAACACTGACCACAGCCACTGCCATGTTGGAATTTCACCAGCCCTGAACAGCTGCTTCTCAGACTGACCAGTATGCTCCCCAGTGCGCATGCGTCAAAAAGAAGAAGGAGGAGGAGGAGGCGGTGGGGTGCAGAAAAAAAATCCAATTGTTACCTATAAGATCATTGTGCGCACTTTTGTGTGGCAAGTTTGGCAGTGGTGATGGAAGATGAACAAGAGCGGAGACGCCTGCGCCTTTTAGCGAGTCACTTCCACTCAGCTGTATTAGCAAATTAAAGGTCAGACAGACTTTACGCGCATTTTTGACGCAAGAAACGCATTTTAATCTTTGCGTATCACCGAGGAAGTGATTTGCTCAGATGGACATTGATTTAGGCAGAGTGCTCAGGACCAGTAAAAAGTTCTCACGGAAGATAAACTTTAGCACTCATCTGTTAAACCGAGCAGAGAGAAAAAAAAACATGAGCGCACGCAGCAGTCGCAAATATCTCCCAGTGATAATTATAGCAGGCAATATGGAATTAGCAATTGAAGCCCTAATTAGAATGAAAATGCCCCAGTTAGCGCGTTATCAAAGCGTCAGCGGGGAGACCAGGTTTAAACAAGACATCAAAGATGGAAGACCTGTCACTTCATTGTTCCTAATTTCACCCCCACTGAGTAGTTAACGCACGAGGAAAAAAAAAAAATCCTTAATGTCGCCGGACATTAAGGGAAACTGTGCTTGAAACAATAATAATTCGGGGTTAAATGTGCATCCACGCTGAGGGCGGCAGGCTCCACGCACACGCAAGCAAAGCCCTTGAACCTCCACCAGTGGATTCCTTCCTTCCCGCTTCTCGTGGCCTGGGCCTGAGCTGCAACTTTAACTATCAATAATTATTATTATTTTACAATTCCGCCACTTCATTAAAATTGTCAAGTCGGCAATGCAATCAAGGATTAATTAAAATTGATTGAAACCTCAGTTAATCACTATGTAATGGCTTCGTGGAGGAGTGATCTTTTTGTTAGGCAGTGCTAATTATTAGTTAGAGGGGGAAAAGCTTTCCGTGCGTCAGGCCTGTAATGTTTAAATGAGGGGGAAACAGGTCTCTGTGTTATATTACAGTGTACATCACAGAGCAGACTCTTTTTCCTCTCCCATTTCCATACTGAAGGCAAAAGGTATAATTCAAGTGTTTTGAATATTCAGTGTTGCTATAAAAGGCTCCCACACTGCTATGGAAAACCTTGTGTAAGGATACTTTTGTGACGTGTAAGAGTGTGTGTGTGTGTGTGTGTGTGTGTGTGTGAAAGATTTAACGGCAACATAAATCTAAATAGATTTTAACTCATTAGCCATTGGAGAGGTAATGATGTAAGTCTGCCACTAATGAGCTTAAGCTCTTAATTGAATAGGAGGGGGGTGGAGGAACACACACACACACACACACACACACACACACTTACTGCAGCACACGCAAACCACTTGTGCACGCACGCATATACACACACCACCTCCCATGTGAAGACAGCTAGGGCGTCACACTCCTGGCTTCGTGCCCTGAAAGGAGCACAGAGAAAGATGGACAGGCTGTCAGTGAGGAAGCAGGGACACGGAGTCAGCGTCTCACT
Source organism: Andinoacara biseriatus (assembly GCA_015108635.1). Taxonomy (NCBI): domain Eukaryota; kingdom Metazoa; phylum Chordata; class Actinopteri; order Cichliformes; family Cichlidae; genus Andinoacara; species Andinoacara biseriatus. The sequence goes on from VUQJ01043147.1 coordinate 2,572, forward strand.
TCAGATAATAAACCACACGCGAAGCATCAGCTCAGTTCCAATTAGATTGGATGATAATTATCTCAGCACAAGTCACTCATCCTAATCAGGGTGTGAACTGCTTGTTGGGTTAGAGAGGATGTTAAGTAAAGCAACAGGAGCAGATTGCTTATTTGAAGCTGCAGCAGAGCTTTGGTCCCTTTTGTCATCTTTTTCTTTGTAAAGAAATTGTTTATGACTGACGGAAAATTCTTGATCTTTTCTTGGTAACCATGCCATATTACACCTGTGACATTATTCTTTCATTTAGATTAGATTAGATTTATTGTCATTGCATATGTCACAAGTACAGTGCAATGAAATGCAGATTGCGTCTAACCAGAAGTGTGTAAATTTCTGATTTGCTGTTGTGTTGCCGGTTGTTGACACTCAGAAGTAACTTGTGTTTTCTGTACATTGCCACAGTTTTCCTGCTGGAAATGTCCGAACACCTGCAAGGTCTTTCTTGGAAAAACGTGGCTGTCCACAACATTTATATTGGAGAATCAAAAAAAGCATTTGTTTTATATATTTTGTTCAACATCATGACTTGTATTACAAATGATACAATGTGGGATATTAACCTGATTAATAATCTTTCTTTTTTTTGCATCTTTTCTTTAATTACTATAACTCACTGAGTACTCAGTAGTAGTTTGAAATGTGAAAGAGAAGGTTGAATACAAACTATTGAGGAAATGCAAACAAAGGGTGGTAATTATAACATTTTTAACAGTACAAATGTGCCTGTATTGAGGTGACACTGAATTTTAGCATATTTTTTTCTAGTTTTCTACTCACTCAATTTTTGTGTTTAGATCTGGCCAAAAATTGTGGGCACAGCTCTCTATAGTGTTTGTAATCCTAGGAAAAACTAGTAATTCCAGAATACCCCATGTTAGCTTATATTAATTATTTTCTGAGGACAAACTGTTATTGTTTTCTGCCTGTCCTCAGTTACCCCCGCTCTCTCTCAGTCTCTGAAACACGTTAGAGAAGGTGGGTCAGCTGAACCACGAATGACCCACATCAGCGACATTTGGCAGCTCGCCTCCGTACGGCGCCACTCCGCTTAGATTCATAATCTGCGTGAACATCAGTAATAAATACAGATTCTTAGACATAGCTTTATTCTTTTAATTTCTGTTGGTTGCATAAAGTTTTACAGCAATTTTGTTCTAAATATATGATAAAAAAATTGCACTTACTGTATAAAACTATAAAAACATTAGCTTAGTCTATATATTCCTTACTCTCAGACTGTTAAACACCACCAGAGCTGCTGAAAAAAAAAACCCCTATTAAACATTAATGAAAACTCAATTACAATCCATTAGATCTTCCCACATCTTAATGACAGAGTTCTGATATTAGTGAGCGTTTTAACACAGCTAGCTGTTTTTCGGGCTTTCTTCCCTGGCTTCAGACAGTTTAAACTTTATCAGTGTAGACGGTCTTTTACAGTCTTACTGACCAAAAAGCGTGCACACACACACACACACACACACACACACTCATATTTGCTTATATTTTCTCCAAAGTACCAGCATTGTGTGACTGCTCCCGATTGCCGATGTTAGGTTAATCGAGATAGTGGGAAGATATCCTGGGTAAACTGCAACAGAGAGACGAATAGTTCATCGGGGTCAGCTCTGACAGCCTGGGAGACCCAAGTGAGCTGCATTAACTGACAAACTACCTTCAAGGCATTGGCAGGTATATCATGCAACCATCCCAGCGGCTTAAAAAGAAAGCAATTTGACATTTTGTATAATTTTCTTATAATTTTGTTTGTGCTTTTTTGTCCTGGTGTTTTCTGTGGCGGTATGCTTGCTTTTCCTGCTCTATCATTTTAGTCCATTTCTTTTTCTATTAGCACATACAAGAGCCCAAGTGTGGATACTTCAAAATTGTGAAATATTGCAAAAATGCGCTTTGCTTTACAACGGTTGGCTTGTTGAAATTTAGCAAATACAATAAACATCATGTATTCATCATGTTGGAGATCTATCCTGATATGGACTAGGTAATGTGTTAGGACTTCATTGATCAACCTACAGAAGGCTGAATTCAAAGACACCCTGAAAATCAATATGCATGCATGTCTGCTTGGCTGACAACGCTAGGGCGTGTTCCTAATGAGATGATGGATGGTGTCCTGGGAGGGTGTCTCCTTCCAGACCTGGACCAGGGCATCACTGAGCTCCTGGAGAGTCTCAGCTGCAACCTGGAGGCGTCAGATGGATTGAAACATAATGTCCCAGAGGCAGCAGTGGCAGACCTGCCAATTCTATTCTATTGGATTCTGTTCTATTTCGATTTCAGTCAGGTGAGAGTGGAGGCCAGTCAATGCCTGCATACTTTTTCCATATGAGGTAACAGAAATGGTTTCGGATTGTTTGGCTAGGGTCAGTGTCACTACTGGTAGCACGAGGTAATACCTGGACCCTACAGAGGTGGTTCAACAACTCATGGCTTGGATATCAATATGTGCCTTTGTCAGAAGGTTTGCTGTGTCTCCCAGGACAGTCTCAAGAGCATGGAGGAGACACATTTTACCTGGTAAAATAAAGGTTCAAATAAATAAATAAATTCCAGGAAATAGGGAGTTACTTTAGGAGAGCTGGAAGTGGTCATAGAAAGTCCTTAACCCACCAGCAGGACCGGTATCTGCTCCTTTGTGCAAGTATGAACAGGATGGGCGCTGCCAGAACCCTATAAAATTATCTCCAGCAGGCTACTGGTGTGTGAATGTCTCTGACCAAACAATCAGAAACAGAGTTCATGAGGGGGGCTTGAGGCATGATGTCCTCTAGTGAGCCCTGTGCTCACTATGATCCCCCAGGACACCCTCCGTCCTCTCATAAGGAGCCCGACACTGTCAGGCATGCAGACAAGCACATGAGGGCCACAGAAACTACTGAGCACCATTTTGAGTTGCTGCAATGAAATTTTGGCAAAATGGACCAGTTTGTCAGATAAGGTTGATAATTTCCATTTCCATCAAACGATGTGGGATCCTTTCATTCCTAACACATTACCCAGTTCATATCAGCGTAGATATCCTGCATGATTTTTTTTATTATCCCATTGAGATCTGATCTGTTTTCAAACTGTTCCTTTAATTTTTGAACAGTGTAACGTTGTCACATGAAAGGCTCATCTTTTATCATCAAAACTTTTGCTTTTACTCGTTTCTTTTTCCAGATGAGTCACGAGGCACCCATTCCCAATCTCATCAGCAGCAGTGGAATATCATGGTATATGAGGATTAGTGGAGCTTGCCAGTTTATGTAATCTTTCACTTCAATACATTTTCCCCCAAACAGTCAATGCTCTGAAACACTGATGCTTTTGTGTGTGTTTGGTTTGGTGAAATTTTATGACTTGATATTAGACATTTGCTTAGACCATTGTGCTGTGGTGAGGAGCCGAGAGGGAAATTGATGCTGTCAGTTTACCAGCTGATCTACGTTCCTACCCTCAACTACGGTCACGAGCTCTGAGTGTTGACTGAAAGAATGAAATCATGATACAAGTGGTGGAAATGAGCTTTTGTCCAAAGGGTAGCTGGGCTCAGCCTTACAGATAGGATAAGGAGCTTGGCTCGAGGTGTAGAGCTGCTACTCCTCCAAATTAAAAGGAGCCACTTGAGGTGGTTCAGGCAACTGAATAAGATGCGTAGTGGGTGCCTTCTAGGTGAGGTGATCTGGGCATGTCCTACCAGGAGGAGGTCCCAGGGCCGACTCAGGGAGGCTTGAGAACGCCTTGGTATCCCAGAAGAGCTGAAGGAGGGGGTTGGGATATAGATGTCTTGGCGTATTTGCTTAGACTGCTGTCCCAGAGACCCGAACCCGGATAAAGGCAGAAAACGAATGGATGGTTTTGCATAGAAAACTGAGGCCCCAAAAATGACTTTTCTATGGATCTCATAATAATCGCAGTTGAGTTCAGTGTGACTTGGTCTATGTTTATATGTGGGCCCCTATTAACTCTCATCCTGTGAATAAAAATAATTTGAATATCATTTAAGTATCAGATTGGTTAGGTTTGGTCCAATACTGTCATCTAAACTTCATATCAACTCTCTGTCACACTGACTGCACAGCGACTATTAACAGGGCCTCAGTGGGATTAATGCGATGTTGCTACTGACCATGATCTTTCTGCCTCTCTCCATCTCTCTCTCTCTCTCTTTTGCATTTCTATTTCTTGCTCTTAGTTTCATCATGAGAAGTTCCAAAATGTCACAGATGTTTGCTTTCTGTCACAAAAGACTGTCTGTAGCCTTGACCTTAATCTGCCTCATAGTACATTTTCTCATTTGGAAATTTAGGCATTTAGGATTTTTTTCCTTCCCATTTAAAATAACAAGCCAATAGTGGACACATAGTGACTTGAGAATATGGCATCTTCACAACACAATCTAACTCATCGTCCACTAACACCAGTGCCTTGGTTTGCAGTTTTTAACACAGCTGTCTTCGACAGTTTTTAAATTTTTATCCACTACAGCTATTCCTTATTGCAAAATTCCACAAATCCATCACGTTTCATGGAATTTGGCTTCATAGTTGTGTGTAATCTTGCTAATCCTGGAAAAAAAAAATCACAGGTAAACAAACATCACTGATCACATACTCGCAGCTTGTTTATTGGATTGGTGGGGAAAAAAGAAAGTGTGCTGCTAGGACAAAGTCCAGCAAAAATTCTTTGCTATTACACACAGTTGGGCTATTGTGTGAATTAAAAAAAAATACAATAATTTGCAAATGAATTAAAAGAGTAAAGCAATGTTTAAAAACAGATTAAAATATTAGAAAAACTTAAAAAATGATCAGCATGATGTCAGAAAATGTGTTAATTGTGCTGCAGAGATATAAGCTAAGTTTAGCATGTTGACCAGGATAATGTCTGTGCTGTAGCAGGTCATGTCTTTTATACATGTTAATATAAGTATGATTACTCTGTTAGTTTTTAAATATTGTGAAAAGTGGCTTCAGTAACTGTCTGAGCTGTTTAATCTAAACTATTTTTCAGAACTGTAGATGAGCAGGGATGGACTAACAATTATTAATAATAATAATAATAATAATAATAATAATAATGCCTTCGACTTATATAGCACTTTTCATGGTACTCAAAGATGCTTTACAGTTTCGTGCACTATTCATTCTCACCTCAATCATACTTGGTGGTGGTAGCTACTAATGTAGCCACAGCTGCTACATTAGGAAGTCTGATGGAAGCGTGGCTGCCAATTCACACCTACGGCCCCTCCGACCACCACCAAACACCAACCACACAACCACATTCACACTTAGGCAATGTGGGTTAAGTGTCTTGCACAATGACAGCATGTGCTCAGATGGGGACTCGAGCCAGCGACCCTCCGGTTGCGAGGTGAGCACCTACCCACTGCGCCACTGCCACCCCGATTATAAATTAATTAATCAATCAATAAAGTAATTTTAAAAAATGCCATAAACATCTGCAGAAAACTCCTGCAGATGTTCTTCTATAGTTGCCAGCATTCTCTTCTATGCTGTGATGTGCTGAGGAGCAGCATCAGGAAGAGAGACACGCTGAGGCCGGATAAGTTGGTCAGGCGGGTGGGGTCAGAGGTCGGTGCGGAGCTGCACTCTCTGACTGCAGAAGCAGAGAGAAGGACAAACTGCTAACTATCGTGGACGATGACAGTCGCCCATTACACACCAGCATGATCAAACAGAGGAGTGTGTTCAGTGGAGGGCCGCTCACAGAGAACTGCTCAACGGACAGATTTAGGAAATCATTTGTTCCAAGAGCGTCAGACTCTTTAATGCTTCACTCGAGGGATGATAAAATACAATCATCATTACATATGTTTATATTTCTCACTCTATAAATCCGACACCTCATCACTTTACTACTGTTCGTACATCTGCCGCTGCACATCTGTATATTTATATTGCACTACCAGACTTTTGTTTCCTTGTTCTAAGAGCACTCAGCCCCTGCACAGCTTAGTATAGTTTGTATAATATGATAGTTTGCGTAGTTAGTTTAGTTTGTTAGTCGGTATTGTTAGCATAGTTTGTATAATTTATACCTCCATTGTTTGTTTTCTATTTATTGTGCGTGTTAAGCTGCTTGATGCCCTAATTTCTTTTGGGATCAATAAAGTATCTATCTATCTATCTATAATTGTCTATAACAGGCAAGAGTGAGAAAACATTTTAGTTTCAAAGCAGCAACTGTTGTTAAAAGAAGCGGTGATGCAACACACTGTTACATACTTGTGTGTCAACTGTTGTTGTCTTTGTGCTTTTTCTCTTAAAGAGCAGAATTTAAATGTTTGCAAATTATTACTTTTTTTGACACTTTATGCAGTGTGAACTTTTTAGGAGATGGGGCTAGAAAACAGATATTGCATTGATGGTATAATTATTGTCCTTAATCTACACATGCAGCCAATATATTTAAATTAACTGTTGTCGATTCTACAAATTCTATGAAGATATCAAATGCACAGCGTAATTTCTTATCCTTTTTACTTCCTCGGATGGGTATGATCATAGCTATGCATGCAATTTGAAACAGCAGGCTTACTGGCATGGATACGAGTCTCAGAATCACCGAAACCTGATGGTTCCTGTTTGCAGTAATGCCATTAATCACCTTCTATCCTAATGCAAACAGGCAAATTTATTGCAGATGTATTCCTGTTATAAAAATGTGCAGCCACATTTTCATGTAATGATGTGTTATCTTAAAATTTTTTTACAACCAATTCCAATGAAACACTAAATTAGAAAAGCGAGACTTAGCATTAGCTGACTAGCATTAACCCTTCCATACTTGCTTCACAGTCACTGGGACATTAATTAGCTGTTGACAAATGGACGTTGACAGCCTTAAAGAAGCTCCTCCCACCAGACCAAATATAAAAAATTGGTTGATTTTGGTTGATTTTGATTTGATGTCTTTTATACTCTGTTAATACATATTAATAAAATATTACCTGAACAATTATGTCTAAAGATCTGTTAAAGTTTGTTGCAATAATTACTCCTTATGTAATCATAAATATTTTCTTCAGTCTTCAGGAAATGAATGCTGGTAACTGGGCACATTTATACACAAATGAGCATATGAATTTCCTAAAAGAAAAACTTGCCGTGTAAAAAACATCACAAGATTTTTTTCTTTTTTAAGACTTGCCTCCGTCTCTCCTTTGCCATTAGCAAAAAGGGCAAATGCCATCCTGCTGTTCTGGACCTACTCTCACACTCATTAGAGTACCAAATACCCTCCAGCAGCCAACATCCAAACACACATTAACCTTTACAATTTTTTTTCTCCAATTCACTCATTCTTTCTTTCTTGCTGAGACTTTAATTTGCTCCACAAACATTTCACTAGATCCTATTTGGCACCAGAGTGAATCGCTCTGAAGATTTGGGGCAACAGCTGTGTTGATCTATGACTTGCATGCTACGTCTGGTCCAGTTGTGGCAGCGATTGCTTCCTTTGTGACAGTGCGGCGGAAAGAAATATGACAAATTTAAGCCCCTGTGGCTCTGCATTAATAAGCAATGAGGTTACTTTGATTTATGGAGGCTTCTGTATGAAAGTTTAATGAGAAAGATAAGAAGACAGGTGTCCTTCTGTGTGGTGCATCCTATTAGCAGGATATAACTTAGCTAACATTTGCTCTCCATCTCGCTCGTTGAGTTTTGTGGTACAGATTGCAGGGCATTTGGAAGTGTCTTATCTAAGGCAGCTAATATTTGTCTTTGATTCCTGCAGGATGTGCTGGCACCCCATTGGTTGTGGATTTTTTATTCTGGAATTTTAATTGGGCCGAAAAAAAAAAAAAAAAAGTTTCTCTGTTATATTTGCCACATAGCACTAAAGACCGTGATTTCAAAGCATAAAAATTACAAAATAGGCATTGCTATAGGGGTTCTTAGTTTAATGTTCCACTTGAGGAATGGAGCGGCCTTTCGTGAGCGTGCTCATTCTTTAAGCCCTAGACGGATTATAACAATGAGTGCTGGTAAAGTCATGGTCATGACAGTCAGGCAGAAAGGTTCATTGAAGCTGAGTCTTTGAAATTTATAAGGCTGCAAGATGAATTATTATATACTTGGCTGGATGTCTTTTTTTATACAGAAGTCTCAGTGTCTTACATACGGGCTACATCACACCCCAGTGCTCAGAAAAATTAATAAATAATAAAAATAATGCACCTTGTTGATAGTGATGCACCCAGAAAAATGGTTTCTGTCCCTCTATTACAATCTACTGGAACTGATTGTCAAGATTTCTATGACGAAAAAAACAAAAAAAATTAAAAACAAGGTGCCAGTTATAATGAAAGCTTAGCTTCACACCTGGAGGACAAAAATGCTTTTCATTTCCAGAGTCATTGTCTATACCGGTTGCATTTCATTGAGGCTCTGATTGAACAGGACCAATTAACAACCTCGACAAATCCCTTCAAGTTATGTCAGAAACAATTTAGCAAAGGACTTGCACTGTCTAAAACACTACAGTATGTACAACCTATTTGCAAGATGAAATTGTCAACTTGCCTCAAGGAATTAGGATTTAATTACAAAAACAGGCATGCTAGCTGACTCTAAATATGAGAGTGAAGGGTTTTTGTGGAGTACGTTTTTCAGTGATTTTCCCTCAATATATCTTGTTAATGCGTTCTTATCACCACAAGCAGTTCTGTTTGTCACTTCTGGATGTTTTGACACATATTTCAGCTAGCGTCATTCTCAGCCTTTGCAGCGTATTTCACCTCAGACTGCCCCAGCTGTCCTAGGGAGGTCGGCGCAGGGCTAACAAATATAGACAGACAGCCATTCACGCTCACTGTCACACCTGCAGCCAGTGCACAATCAGCAACCCAGCCCCGTGCACGTGTTTGCGGGGAAGCCAGAGCGTCTGACGAGAACCCGGGTAGAACATGCAAACTCCACACAGAAAGGCCCTAGACTGGATTTGAACCAGCAACTTCTTGCTGTGAGGCAACAATTGCTAACCACTGTGCATTTTTGTGATGTATTTTTAATTTCTCCAAGATATTTGTGATAAGATAGATCTCATATATAAATAAACTAAGCATCTTTTGCACATATTTTTGCACATAATTCTGTAAAAAAGAAAAAAAAAGTCCTAACATGGGGACAGTGGGTTTATTTTACAGCATAACACAACAAAGTCAACATGACTTAATAACATATAAAACATTATTGAGCAGAATGAAGGATAAGGTGCAGCAAAGCCAAACTGTTCCCATATGTGGACACGGGGTCTTGGGAGGATATAGCACCAAATACCAACAACAGTCACCTCAGTGCACTTTATACTGTAAGGTCAGGACCCTTCAATATTAGAGAGAAACCCCTAACATGATCCCCTGAGCACGCACTTAGTGACAGTGGGAAGAATAAACTCCGTTTTAACAGGATGAAGTCTCCAGGCTCAGGGAGCGGCAGCCATCTGCAGAATAGATTTTTAAATTCTATATTTAACAGGGAACAATGAGGAGAAACATAAAATAAGGGAAATCTCTCTGTTCAGGTCGGACTCTTGATGCAGCAAAACAACCTGGTAACACCTGATAATAATGAATTATAAAAGTAATTAATTATTTTAGATGTTTTTTCTTTTATTGTACAGAGTTTGAGAAATAAATTGGTATGACTCCCACAACACAACCTTGCAGTGTTAGTGCCTAATGGAGACAAAAATAAGTCCACAGAAGTCAAATTAACTCAAAGCTAACACGACTTAATGAACACAGAAATCTCACAGGCAACCCAAGAAAAAGAAAGAGGGGGGCAGGATAATTTTATAGAGGGCTGATTGGTGGACGTGTGGACAAGTGGGAAACGAGGCACAGCTGAGCGTAATCAAGACAATCAACAGACAGGAAGTCAAACATTAAACCAGACGCTAGAGGACACAATTTAAGAAAAAAATGACCAACAACTAGAACTGAAAGAAGGTTAAAACATGACATAGAAATGAAACAGAGCGAGGAACAGACGGAGAAATGCTAAACAAAATAATTTCCCAGTTTAAAAATCTTGATTTGGAACTTGGTTTGAGTCTTATATAAACTCTTGAAAGTGTCTATTATGCCAGTATCTTCTCATACAACATAATGTGCACTTGACTTCTATTTAATTCCTATAACTGTGCAGCAGGTGTTACTTTGGCATGACTCATAAGTCCAATAAGAAAACGATGCATTTCAAACTATTTCCTGTTTGTATCAGCGGAATCTTTGTCGCACACTGGAGACTGAAACGCACGATAAGGATCGAAACAGCTTTTTGCAGAGTGTAACTTTTGGCACTAAAGAAATTTTTGCCCTCAAGTGAGTGAGTGAGTGAGCAACATACTTCACATTTTATGGCTAAAATGAAATTTTTGGTAAATCATGTTATCGTCATGCTGCATTAGACGCTGTCACTTCCTGATTGTGCTGTAAGCGCAGGACGCACAGACGACTGGATTGTAACCGGAGTCCTGAAGAACATACGATCTGCCAGTAGTATCAGAAAGTTATATTTTAACAAAATTTCCAAATTGATTTATGGAAATTTGGGGTGTGAGTTTATTCTACAGTGAGAAAACTAAATGTGACAACCAGCCACTGGTGCTCATGTTCGGGCTCATCAGTTATCTTCAGTTATCTGTTTTTCTTCTCCTTTCTTCTCGTCATCCCCCTCTGCCTCCTTTCATGACAACACTCCACATCCTCTCCACTCATTTGTCTTCTTGCTTGTTGCTTGGGGAAATTAAGCTGATGCACCAAGCTCTAATGACACAAAAACCCACTAGTCCAGCATACTTGCTCTCCCTCTCTTGCTTTTTTTCCATCTCTCCATTCTTGTCTGCTTGCTCTGACCCCCACATGGGTGTGGCAGGCTTCTTGCTTGATCCCGTCCCTGTTGGTGAGTGTTTCACTGAATACACAGTGAGAAGAGCAACGAGTGATGGATGGCCGTTCCTCAGGCCTTCTCCTTTCCATTCCCTGACCGCTCTCCACTCATTGCCTTCCCGGGGCTCAGCTTTGCTGGTAATGGCTTGAAACATGATATGAGTCTAACCCGGTGTTTGCCAAGGGAGAGGAAAGGAGTCCCCTAGCCAGCCAGAGTAAAGCTTCAATTTGACAGGCTAAAGCATAAGGGGCTTCTGTGGTGCATAACAAGCTGATTTACAATGTGAAATCCCAGAAGAAGCAAAGGGAGAGAGTGCAAGATTTAGTCCAATCTGATGCAGGAGGAAAATTAATAAAACATATATGAAATGTGTTCAGCTGCACAGTGGCTCTTTGCCATCATTTCTTACCTGTTTTGGCTTTTTACGCAGGTGCGCAGAAGACACATTAGCATCAATGAGTCAACTGCAAGTTACTCTTTAAAGGAATTTGCACAACCACAAAAATAAATAAAGACATTTGAAATGTTTGGTCTCAGCATTTACGCAGGAACCAGCGAGAGCAGATCTGAGCTGAAAACTGATTTTGGTGTTCAGCTGGCAGAAAATGTCTTTCATTCTTTCAAGAAAAGCCACCACATTTGTCTATTTTGAAAATCAGAGGGAAACGACTCCCCAGTGAGTGACGTACCTGTCCATCAGATCTATGTTGATGTCATGGCGACGGAGGCGACTGTCATTTTTCAGACAATCCGTAAGTCAAGTCTAGCAATTTTGATTGGCTACTTTGGAAAAAGCGATGTATAACTGTGATGTCAATTTGAATTGTTTGTACTTGATGATTTTACATTATTTCCAAATACTTAATAATAATACTAAAAATGAGAGATCCAATAATAAAATCTTACGTTGTAGGTTACGGCAATACAATATTTTTATGTTCCTGGATAAAGAAGCAAAGTGTGAAACACTGACACAGAACAGTGAAAATAAATTCTCTGTGTTTCCTTCACTTTGCTACGTGTTGTTTCCTCCTTGTTATTTGTCCTCTTGTTGTGTCAGGTTAGAGGGGCTCAACAGCAGTTTGCTGCTGGCAGCGACAGCCGGCGGAAGCAAAAGGAATAAATAAACGAGTGAAAGCTTTGTTAAGGAGGGCGAGGAGAGCGGGCAGACAAGTGGAGCTAAAGGGGGCTCAGCTGGAGAGTGCCTGTTGGAACAATAGAAAGCTGACAAAGAAAAGCAAATTGGCAAGTGAACAGCCTCAAACAAATACACCGACGTCTCTGTCACACAGATGGTCAGTCCGTAACCGCGTTTGCTCATCTGAGTCTGCGCGCGCGCTCAAATGTGTGTCATCGTGCTGATGTCATTGCATAACTCACAGTATGTACACGACGGGAGTGTTTGATGTCAGTGTGTGATGTCACGACGGGACGAGTGTCTACAAATAATAAACCATGTTTGGCAACTCGCTTTGCTAACGTCAGAGAATAAAACCTTGTTTTGCTCAGTCAAATTTCTTTCTTTAAAATAGACAAAACAGAAAATGGACATAGCTGCTCAGTGGACTGTGGATGTCTATTTCTTCATGGCTTGGGGAGCTTAATATTTTATTCTAATAGATTACAGATCACTCATGCTGCTTCATATTGATTCCTGGAGTAGTTTCTAAGCTTCTGCACTCTTCATTTGAATTATACATGACTTATAATGTTAGATCATCCCTTTCCATCTAAAACCACATACTGTAAGCGGCATCTCCTTAATATCCATATTAGCAAACCATCAATGGCTGCTGTCAGAGCTTATATTTATTTGATCTATCCTCCCTGATCAGAAGGGTTTGTTTCCTACATCATCCCACTGACATGACAGGATGTACGGATGCGCCTGATAATGTTTTGTACTGCACTTCTAATGCCTTTGAATGGCTTGCACTGTAAACACACTTTACACGAACATGTTTTAGTCTTTACTTTTTTAATCATAATTGTTTTTGTGGGCATGCACATGCAGTTAAACAGATGTAGACACACACGCACATGTACACATAGACACATGTTTGTGTGACGCAGACCAGAAGCTCTTGCCCAGCGCCATCTGAATCGGCACTAAGAGGCTTAACATGAGCGGCCACTTGCCTCCGCGCAGCCCAGTGTGATCAGACCGAGTGGAGGCCCCCAGTGGAGCACATCTGTTCGTGTCCCCCTTTTCTCTTTTACCCCCCACCGCCACACATCTGCATTGTGCTCCTTCGGGGGCACACTCACACAGAGACACACACGTTAATGTTCCCTTTGCATTAACGCGAAATAAAAACTTGCAGTAGGATGTGACGCTGATATTGTGACGGTGGATGGCAGTGAAATCCATTACTAACAAAACTCCACCCAGAATCTTTTGCACAACCTTTCCCAAAGTAGCTGGAGGTAAACACTTTAACAGCTGAAGCAAAACACAACAAATAACGTGTCACCTTGTCTAAAGTTGCTTTGATTTGCATGTACATGTCCCTGTAGCATTTTTCAGACTGTAGTGTTTCTTGGTGAAAATTTGTGCAGTTTCAGCACATTTGTATGAGTATTCCCACGTAAGAGCTGAGAGGGGCAGAGATGTCCGAGATTTGAGATCAACAGCAGCTGTTAAACTGAAAAATTTCCAAACCATCCACACTCAGTGATTGACAGATTTTTATATCACCGTGTCCAACAGCTGCTTTCCGCATCTGATTCAAGAAAGCTCCACTCTAACCAGTATTCACCATCTTTACCAGTTCCTCATAGAGAGCCAATGTGATCGCGACTCGCTTTATGTTGCATCTTTTCCTGGTCTTCTTTGGATAAATTTCAGTGTTAATTAGATGTGGGAAAATGTAAACAATAATGCACAAAGGTAACTTTTATGCAGCACACAAACCCTTAGATTATGTTTGCATTGTGCTGACCTATATATTAAAATCAGAGTCTGATTTGCCCCGGAGGTGCTGAACTTTGTCAGCTGGTAACACGAAGCCACAATCAAACAAACACTACAGTAAACTCACAGAGCGTAGCTACAGATAGCATGTATTCGCTGCATGGACCACAGGACAGACCATAATACAGACATCAGGAGAACGGAATACACAGAGCTGTGTGATGAAGCAGTGAACAACATGATACACTCTAATGGACGTATGTACAGCTCACCTTCTGTCCTCCCTCCAAACCCGTTTGTGCACTTTTCTGTGCAGCAACACATTCAATTATGTTACACGTCAAAATCATTTTTGGCATTTTGATTATGTGCTGGGCCAGGTTGCACTGTAGAGTATGAAAATCTGTATGGAAATAACAAAAAGTAAATGCGAAGACCTGATAGGTTTCAATAAAAAAAGATACAGAACAGACTTTTTTAAAATTTCACTTCAATTATTTTAATAATGTGGCAGTTTTTTTTTAAATTATGTTAATCAAAACAAGTAATATTTAATGCTCAAATCACAGAAATACAATTATGATTCAGGAGGGGGGAGGGGGGTATCAGCCCATCAACAAAACACCAAATGACACCCGTCACGTTCTAATGTGATGGAGGACCAGCTGATAAATTAGTCCAAGATAACAATATCACACAGACGTTTGTGATTTTAATGCATTTTTTGTGTCCTGCTAAACATTGTACTCAGTGACTCTTGCTTGTATAACAGCACTGCAGCGCAATAAGACTTGTGTTAACAGATGGCCCGTCAAGATCACTCCAATCATACATCCAACCCAGCAATACCCTTCTGCCTGTGACCACCTCAGACGCAAATGCTTCCGAACTTTGTGAATATGCTTCCATACATGCGTGTTTACAGCTGTCCTAAATTAACAGGATCGGTAACTGACAAAATCCTTTTTCCTGTCTCTGTTGAAAATATATTTATTGTCGTCATCCATGAATTTTCAAATTTACACACACACACACACAGTAAAGCACATGTGAAATTTGGTATTTGACCAGTAAAGAGCAAGAGTTTTTGACACATTTCTAAAATATTTGTGTTCTGTTGTTTTCATGACAGGTCGGCTAATCAATGTCTCCATTAAGCTCTACATAAATACTGGACAAGAAACTTAAAAGAACACTTTTTAATCAGAGTTTAGCATCAACTTAATTAAACTTCTGGAATATTGATCTGGTGAGTTAAGTATCAGAGGGGGTTGTTAATCAGTTTCAGCTGCTTTGGTGTTAATGAAATTAACAACAGGTGCACTAGAAGGGCAACAATGAGACAACCCACAAAACAGGAATGGTTTTCCAGGTGGAGGCCACTCACATTTTTCCCTCCTCATCTTTTCTGATTGTTTTTCACTAGATTTGGACCCTGCAGAGGTTGCAGAGGTAGTCCAACTCTTCTAAGATGGCACATCAACACATGTCATTGCCAGAAGGTTTGCTGTGTCTCCCAGCTCAGTCTCAAGAGGATGGAGGAGATTCCAGGAGACAGACAGTTACCCTAGGAGAGCTGGACAGGACTGTAGAAGGTCCTTAAAACATCAGCAGAACTGGTATCTGCTCTTTTATACAAGGATGAGACCTGCCAGAGCTACAAAATGACCTCCAGCAGCCACTGGTGCGAATGCCTCTGACTGGCTAATCTTGACATTTTATATTTATTAAGTTATTATATTTACAGTACTCCACATGTGACAGACGTGAAAGGGTCTGGAGAAGCTGTGGAGAACGTTATGCTGCCTGTAACATCGTTCAGGACTGATGGTCTGGGGAGAGGGCAGATCTCTAGAGGGTAGGCAAAGACACCCTGACTGCCATTAGGTATCAGGGTGGAATCCTTGGACCATCTGTCAGACCCTACGCTGGTACAGTGGGTCCTGGGTTCCTCCTGGTGCACAATGCCCGGCAAGAGTATGCAGGCAGTTCGTATAAAATGTTCAGAACAACCTTCATGGTATCAGTTACCTCTGACTCTGATTTTAGGTTTTTAAGGCTCTGGTCACTGTAAGCTGAGCTTTTGAAAAACAAGGTGAAGATATTCAGATGCTATGGTTTTTCCTTTTTTGTGTCAGTGGAAACAAAGGTGGAAAATCCCAATTTTAAAAGATACTCGTGTACTTGTGGACGTGACCTAAAACAAAGTTGTGTCGAATCTGCTTTTTGGTAGCGGTGTCAACCTTTGTTTCCCAGCCTTGGTGGGAAATGAGAATCAGACACATACAGTTTATTTGCATGTTTTAATGAAATGTAAAACACATATCTCACTTAAACTCCTCATGTACAATCTGATCAAAATAAAGCCTTCTCAGTCAACAGTCAACAGAAGGTCACCATCAGAAAAAAAGATGCTTAGCCTTCATGCAGTTTAGTCAACCACAACAATGCAATTAAGCCACCCTGCAGTCCTCACAAGAACATGTTCCACAAATCTGAATATGACAAAAAAGTGTCAGTATCGGACTTTTAAACATTTCTTCAAGTCTCACACATCCTTTTCACAGATAACTCAATGATTGTGATGGATATTATATTAAAATAATTCAGCAAAATGCCTTTGCTAATGTAGGGAGAGGAGTCCAGCCATTCGGGAGGAGCTCAAAGTAGAGCTGCAGCTCCTCCACATTGAAAGGAGTCGGTTGAGGTGGTTTGGGCCTCTCACTAGGATGCCTCCTGGGCGCCTCTTGGGTGAGGTGTTCTGGCCATGTCCAGAGGCAGATCCTGGACACGTTGGAGGGATTATATCTCTCAGCTGGCCTGGGAACATCTTGAGGTCCCCCTGGATTAGCTGGTGGATGTGGCTGGGGGAAGGGAGGACTGAGTTTGTCTGCGTAGGCTGCTGCCCCCATGACCCAACCCCGGATAATCTAGAGAAAATGGATGGATGGACGGCCTTTGCTAATGTATATTACCTGCACCAGACGCTCCTAATTTTTGGTAAATTTGGAGAAATGGAAATAATTTTTTAAATTGCTAACAAAAATGCCATATAGTTGCACAGGCTTCTCTTTACACTTGATAGAGAAGCAGCCAGCTCATCACCTCTCTTAAGACTAGCTGTGTGTGCTAGCTAGTATGTGTCACCGTGCAGGCCACAGCTGCAAGTAACAAATATATACTGAGAAACCTAAATTTTAAATCAGCCTTACTGAGGACAGGCTAAATTCAAATTTGCCAACGTTTGCCCTTGAGTTTGAATCACATAACATAAAACAGACATAAAAGACAGAAGTAGCAGCTAGTTTAAGTTTAAAGACTTGAATTTGGTGTTTTAACCTTTTGAAACCGAACATGACTGAGAGCAAAAGAATCCGAAATGCTACCACTGATTGCTCCAGTGTAGCTATGTCCCGAAGCCTACCCTGCTTTATTCATATTTGGCTCTAATTTGGACCATAATTTATAAAATAAATATTGTGTCACAGTTGAAACTAGTGACTGAGAATATAAAGTCAGTCATTAGACATTTTTTACTTTAGTCTCATTGCTGAGGTAAAACAATGATTTCAGTAGCATAATTTCCACATAGACTTACATATACAAACATGTATAGCTCTATAGCTAATTCCCCTTAGTGACAACTGTGCATGAGGACACATTTTTATAGAACTCACATGTATGGATTATATTAAGATGTAAAGTGATGTATAATTTTGGCCTCTACAGATGACATGTGGGTGCTTTTCTCTGTTCAGTTTCTTAACTAATATATATATATATATATATATTTTAAATTTGTGCAAGACAAAATGTCAAATTAGCTGATCTGCATCCCGTTCGGTCCCATCTTTCCATTAGGCCACTGAGCACCCTTTACTTGGCTAAAATGCAAAGGACTCGGTTCAACAGATTTCACAGAAGCCTCACAGAGAATCAGAATAATATATTAGCTGAGTGTCAAACACATGTCTGATTATTTACATCAGCATTCTCTACAAATATGAGATATGAAACTTCTTATTTCAGCTTGCCGAAGTCACAGACTGAGGCCTTTAACTGTGACGACTGCTGCAAAGCCTCCATGTGCAGGGCAGGCTTCATATATATATATTTCAACTGTCACCACTGACTTGATTTATTGGGAAATAGAAGTTACAAAACATCACCTCCGTTTGCTTTCACAGATCTCAGCCTGGGTACAATAATCTATTATATAGTCTATAGAAATGGCTACACTTTTCATTGCATCTACAAATAGCCACATTTGTTTCATTTCCTTGCATATATACATGAATATTCAATGTTTTTCATTGCTTAATTTAGTTCTACTTGTTCTATCAAAGCTTGGCCTGACCTGTCAGGATATGAGAGACGGTCCTCTGGGACCGAGGGTTCGAGCCTCAGGAATCAGACTTGGTATGTTATGTCTTGCAGATGCTCAATTTGATTGGGGTCTGGGGAGCTCGATGGCTGGGTCAGTGTCTTGAGTGCTTTGGCATGTTCCTTGAGTGAATTTTGTGGTCTCACATGCATGTTATCCAGCTGGGCAAAGCCACTGTCAGTGCATGCCTTTGCCATGAAAGGTTGGATGTGGTGTGCTGTAATTTTTAGATGGATAGTACATCTCAAAGTAGGATTTATGTGAACGACTAACAGAAACGGTTTCCCAGCAGATCATTGCATCTGCAATGTTAATCACTTCATCTGTCAGGGGTTTTTAATGCCGTGGCTGACTAGTGAATATAAATTAACATCCAGCAGTGCATCAGAAGTTCATTCAACTATATATTTAACTTTTGCTCTGTTCACAGGTGATGGACTCTGAAATGTTTTATTCTCCTTTTTGTCAGTC
Organism: Andinoacara biseriatus; assembly: GCA_015108635.1. NCBI lineage: Eukaryota > Metazoa > Chordata > Actinopteri > Cichliformes > Cichlidae > Andinoacara > Andinoacara biseriatus. The sequence goes on from VUQJ01043147.1 coordinate 21,308, forward strand.
TTGTCTTCCATTGCTCTGTCCACTTCAGCCTCTCCCTTTCCCATCATTCTCAGTGGCAACAGTAGCACAGCATGCTGTTGGATAGTGGTGTTTACTGCTTTGCAGCAGTGAGCTCCCCCTTTATCTTTAGTCAAAAAGTAAAGGAGGGCATTGAGCCATGCATTGAATGATGCTAAAGGCCTGGTGATCTTATAGCACATGGAGACTGTTGTCATAGTGTGACAGGGAACACTCTTGGTCACTTTCAGCAAAAGAAAGATGGTCCTGGTAACGTGAAAGGGAAAGAAACACAGAGCAAATAACAGGGTGATAGTAATGATAGTTCTGATAGATTTTCGCCTTCGACTGGCATATGGGGATTGAGCACCAAGAAAAATGGAAATTCCTTCATCTCTGTCCACTATTTTCTGCAGTCCATTGCTTCGTCTTCTTCCTGTTCCAACAACTGCTGAGCTGTTCCTGTCTCTTCTCTTCGTGCATTCATCTATTGGATTCCTGCAGGATGAGGGCTGGGAATGTAATGTCCTAAATATGGTCAGAACTACGTGGGAGTAACAGTAAGCAATTATGGAAAATGGCACAAAAAAGCCCAACAAGTGGAGTGTGATGCCATAGGGTACATAATCAGGAAACTCCTTATCTATGGCATCGTCCCAACAGTTCTGGTACTTTTCAATTACCCCTTCCAATTTACCATCGGTTGCATTACCATTTACTGATGATATGTCATGACTTGGACTACCAATACTTGCATTGCTTCCAAACCCAAATCTTGTCACATGACCAGTCTGAGCAAAACGGAAGATAGGGCAAGTCAAAGCAAATACTACAATCCAAACAAGGACACAAGTGCACTTGACAGCCTTCTTGGATTCCAGTGTGATCACTTTCATTGGGTGGCAAATACCGAGGTATCTGTGCACAGAGATGCAAGTGAGGAAGAAGATGGAGCAGTAGAGGTTAAAGTAGAAGAGAAAACGAACCAGCCGGCACATGAAGTCCCCAAAGATCCAACGATCACGCATGATGTAACTTCCCACAAGAAATGGCAGCGACAGGCCATACATAAAGTCTGTGGAGGCCAAGTTGACCATGTATATCAAAGAAGCATTCCAGCGCTTGGTCTGGCGGAAAGAACGGTAGAGGACGACAGAGTTAAGGGAGATGCTAAAGATGAATGTGAAGGAGTAACAAATGGGAAGGAAGATGTACTTGTAGGACTCGTCTATGCTGCAAGACTGAGCCGGCGAGGTGGAGGAGTTCAGGACGTCGTGGAACATTTCCACACTGGCATTTGAAGGAAATTCACGTCTGGATGACATTGTGAGAGGATAAGTGATTTTCATGTGATGGAGAAGGCTTCGGCGTGTATGTCTGGAATCCTGGCAGGTTTCTCCTCTTTCATCCTGTCATCCCCAAGATGGTCCTGCCCGCGGATGGGTGTTTACCTAGAAAGTAAGAAAAATAGCAGTCAGATCTGGGGTTTTATTTCATCAGAGTTTCTCTTATCTTAGTATTACTGGTTTTGATCACAGTAGTACTACTGGTTCTGTATGTGTTATGATCATTGGCAGTGGTCGCAAAGCTATATAAACTCATGGAAAACTCTTCACAGGACCGTGAAAAACTATTCAATAGCTTTAGCAGCAAAACGTATGACTTTATCAGTCTCACACAGTTGTGGAGGAATTTTAACCCAGTCTTCTTCACAACATTGCTTCAATTAAATAGAAGTTCCTGGTTGACCCACTGACTGCAAACTGCCCAGGTCGCATGGCTGCAAAACAAGCCCAAATCACCACCTCTCCACCATTGTGCTGCCTGCTGGTCTGAGGTGTTTATGCTGATGTGTTGCATTTGGGTTTCTCCAGATGTGACACTGTGCACTTCTGGAAAAACATCTCCACTTCTTGTTTTCATCTGTCCAAATGATTTTGTTCCAGAAGTCTTGTGATTTGTTCAGATGCAGCTTTGCAAACACAAACACTGCTGCCATGTTCTTTATAGAGAGAAAAGTCTTGGAAGAAACAAACAAATCGCACTTGTTCAGTCCTGAACTTTAACATTTAACATGCTAACTGAGGCCTGTCTAAGATGGAGCTCCTAGATTTTCCTTTCAGTTCCTCTGAGGACTGTAAGATCTGAACTTGAAGTGGGACGCCCACTCCTGGGAAGATTGTGGCATTATGTTAACACACAACTGGATGCTCCAGACCAGCAAACTGCCAAAGCATCTGCTTTTGTAGTCACACTTACTGATGTTAATAAAGTGCATTTAATTATAAGCACCTGGCTTCTATTTAACCTCTTAATTCCTGTGGAAGCATTAAGGGTCAGCTCTATCTCAGAGCAGTTCATCTCAAAGTCTACTTTTCACTTCCAGATGTCTTTTATTTGAACTTGTTAAATACATTGATTTCAATGCAAGATGTGTTCATTGCTTTTAATTCAAGTTTAGATTATTGTAACTCCATCACTACCTTTTATTGTTTATTGTTTGTTTTGTTTTATTCTCATGTAAAATAATATTGATCTCAATACAGTCTACTTATCCAATTGGGGATCTGAAAGCGCTGCTTATCACATGAACTTCAGTTGCCAATCTTAAGCTTTTTTTTTTGCCTCAGTTCATGGGCCCTTTCGGCGAGTGTGATTCAAGCCCGAGAGATTCTTGCTGTGGGACAACGGCGTTTACCACCAAGGTGGCCTTAGTGGTTGTGTGTTTTCACCTAAATTGCAGAGCTAACCAGGTGTTTATTAAAACTACTTTACCACAGTCACCTCTGTTTCATATTGCTCCCTTTTTCAATTTCCTTTTAAAGAAAGATCCACATTATACCCATTTAACATGTTGCCATGTTAAAATACAGTATCAGTCAAAAGTCTGGACACACATCTCTCCATGTGGTGGCTCAGGACGTACAGCAGGTCATCTACTAATCTGAAGGTTGGTGGTTCAATTCCTGGCTGCTCCAGAATCCATGCCAAATTATCCCTGGGCATGATACTGAACCCTAAGTTGCTCTCTAATGCAACCATTGGAGTGTGAATGTGTGTGAATGGGTAAATGCAACCATGTTATATGAAGTGCTTTGAGTGCTCCGATGGGGCAGAAAAGCGCTATATAAGAACTAGTCCATTTACTGTGATTTGTGCTGAACAACCATGATGGCACACTGACCACTCTGCCAAAAATACTTCTGGAGTCTGGAGAGGAAAATGTATAAGTTGGTCTCTTAAGTTCTCTTGTCAAAATAATATAACCCGTGATCACCAACCTCAGCTGTGTTCAAGTTTATTTATGTAGCATCAAATCACAAGAGTCGCTCAAAAGGCACTTTATACTTTAAGGTAAAGACCTACAGCTGTACTTTAAGCTTAATACAGAGGATAGAATGCTAACCTGATAAAAACATCTACAGACAAGTGACAAATAAAAGGATGAAAGTGGATCAAAATGTTCTTGTAAGGTGCTGGAGGACCATGTATCACCTACTTAATTCTACAAGTTTCTGGAAATCTACCGGAGGAATGAAACATAACTTTTCCTAAAGAAATTTCCTTATTTGGTGTTTTACTGGTAGAGAGCACTAACAACGACATACAAAATTGCTGATTGGCTCACAATTAGAATGAGATCTGTTGAATTTTGTGGGCGGGCAACTGTTTGAAAGGTTGATGGTTTAATTCATGGCTTCTGCAACCCACAAGTTGAACTGATGCTGTGTAACAAACTGGTCCTGATGTGTCATCTGTTTGATCTGGTCTATAAGAGTTTTTAACTACTGACTGCTATGTTACAGCATAGAATTCACTTTTTTTCCCATTTATTTTTGATTAAACGATTTAGTGACTTTTGTCATCTGAGGAATGAGACATTGTCATTTTGGAAGCATCTGCTCCCATTGGTTACATGGTGATTGCTCAGAGCAACTTCGTACTGAACTCTGTACAGCGACTGTTTCCTGTACAGGGGCAGGATGACCCAAACAATGCCAGCAATCTATATTTATTTATATCTGTGTGCCACCTATCTATAATTCAAAGAACTGATCAAAGCCCTTTCAAAAATATTTGTTCCTTTATTATCGAACAACCCCTATGAAACACACATCAAGGGAACATTTTACCCTGCCTGGGATAGGGTTACCAGGGCCCAACCCTGGAGCCAGGCCAGTGGAGGGAGCTCGAGGGAGAGCGTCTGGTAGCCGGGCATTAGAGGAGACATTGTCCATGTGGCATTTTGTTATAGGACTTCTGTGCAAACACAGTTTGTCTGTAACAAACACTATGTTCAAACATAAGGATGGCCATAAGTGCACGTGGCACCAGGACACCCTAGGTTGCAGGTTGATGATTGATTTTGTAATTGTATCATCAGATCTGAGGATGAGGACTTTGAGTCTGAATGGACCATGTTCTGCACATCAATTGTTGAGGCTACTGCTGAGAGCTGAGGCCGCAAGGTGGTTGGTGCCTGTCGTGGTAGTAATCCCAGAAACAGATGTTGGTCACCAGAGGTGAACGGAGCTATTGCGCTGAAGAACAAGTCCTATCAGTTAGCCCGTGGGACTCTGAAGGCAGCTGAACTGGCAGGACAAGCTGAACGCAGCTCGGGCAGTGGCTGAAGCAAAAACTCGGGTGTAGGAGGAGTTTGGTGAGTTGACAGGCCTCTGCAACGTTACATGGAGATCTGGGGCGGTGCCGTTGGATTGGCAGACTGGGGCAGCAGTCCCCCTCTTAAAGATGGGGGACCGGAGGGATCACAGTCCTCAGCCTCCCCGGTAAGGTATATGCCAGGGTGCTGGAAAGGAGGGTCCGTCCATTAAAAACTCAGATTCAGGAGGAATAATGCAGTTTTTAAAGAGCTGGACCAGCTCTTTATTCTCTTGAAGATATTCGAGTGCGCATGGGAGTTTGCCAATCCAGTCTATATGTGTTTATTGGCATTTGTTAACCTTGCTTAGGGTATCCTGTGGGGGTGCAGCAGGAGTACGGGATGTCTGGCCCGTTGTTGTCAGCCATTCAGTCCCGGTACAACCGCAGCAAGAGCTTGGTCCGTATTTGCCAGCAACAAGTTGGACTTGTTTCTTGTGGGTGTTGGACTCTGTCGGGGCTGCCCTTTGTCACCGATTCTGTTCATAATTTTTATGGACAGAATTTCTAGGCGTAGCCAAGTGGTGGAAGGCTTTTGCCTTGGTGGCCTCAGAATCTCATCTTTGCTTTTTGCAGGTGATGCGCTCCTGTTGGCTTCATCAGGTAGTGGCCTCCAGCTCGCAGTGGAACAGTTCGAGTTGCTGCTCCAGGTGGAGAAGTTTAACTATCTCGGGGTCTCGTTCATGAGTGATGGGAGAAAGGAACGAGGGATTCACATACAGATCAGGGCTGCGTCTGCAGTGATGTGGCCTCTGCACCGA
>VUQJ01043148.1:0-11556 GCA_015108635.1 Andinoacara biseriatus
TGCACTAGAAATTGGACACCTTACTCGTATCTGTTGTCTTTACTGCTGAAGTACAGCTTGTGTCCTTTTTCAGTTGATCTTTTGCCAAAGCCTTTCCAACGCAGTCCATAGATACCCAAGATGTTCCAGCATTATCGCTCCATTTCACGTGTAAGTTCCTTCAGCTTTCCTGCAACTTCCAATCACAACAGTCCCTCTTCTGCAGATCCTGCTGGAACAGTCGGCAGTAGCATATTTTCCACCTGCGCCCTGGTGGGCAACAGCAGGTGCCGTCATTGTTAAGTAGGGTCATGGGTGATATCATCATGTGGCGCGTCTACGCCGATAAGCATGGCGTACCCCCATCACTCTCCAGGTCGTTGACCACAGCTAATCTCCACCTAACAGTGTGGCTCACCTTGGTCCAGAACACATGGCCACTGACTTGTCTTGTAGTTCTTCCACCCTGGTTGGTGACTTCCTCTGGAAGATGTTCCCCCAGTAATGCCATGTTTACACGGCATGGTTCAGCCAGCCAGCTGAAGCCACTGCCCAGGATGTGGCATCTGTAGCCAGCATATGAGAGATGAGGAGTGGATGAAGACCAGTGTTTCTGGTCCATCCTAACGGTACAATGCAGCTGTCTGGGAACGATGGTGTGAGAAGCACGAGGCAGCAGTGGTGGGTCTGAGATCATTTTGTAGGATTCATCCTGTTCCTCCTTGCACAGAAGAGCAGATCCCGGTCCTGCCGATGAGTTCAGGACCTTCTCCGGCCCTGTCCAGCTCTCCTAGAGTAACTGTCTGTCTCCTGGAATCTCCTCCATGCTCTGAGACTGTTCTGGGAGACACAGCAAACCTTCTGCCAATGGCACGTATTGATGCTCCATCCTGGAGGAGCTGGACTACCTGTGCAGCCTCTGCAGGGTCCAGGTATGACCTCATGGACTCTGACTCTAGCCAAATGCAAAACTAGTGAAAAACAGTCAGAAAAGATAAAGAGGGAAAAAATGTCAGTGAGCTCCTGCTGCAAAACCATTCCTGTTTTGGAGAATCTCTCATTGTTGCCACTTTAATGCACCAAAGCAGCTGAAACTAATTAACAAACCTTCTGTTACTTAACTGATCAGATCAATATTCTACAAGTTTAATTTCCTTGATGGAATACTTAATGAAACCTTTCAGCACAGGACGTGTGTGTGTGTGTCTGATGTCAGTAACATTAGTGTGGTGATTAATAATGGATACACATCAAACTGGATTAAACGCTCTATATACAGTGAGGGAAATAATTATTTGATCTCCAGCTGAGTTTCCTCACTTCATAAGAAATAAAGAGTCTCTAATTTTTATGGTATTTTCATTTTAATGGAAAAAGAATGTCAACCAAAAATCCAGAAAAAACAAATTTCATAAAAGTTATAAATTAATTTTCCTGTCATTTGATCCTCTACAAGCCAGAATAGCTCCCTCAGACTGGCTGTGAGTCCGCGTGGCGCACAGATTACAATCAATTATTCAATCAATTACAGAGAATCCTGATCTCAGCTCATTATGTGAGCTGCCTGACAGTTTGCAGTCTGAAAGTCTTTTTCCATGGTCTCAATGAAGCCACATGGCCTGCCTATGACCACCAACTGCCCCAGGAGTCCCACAGGCCAACCAAGCCCGACAGGATAGGGCAGGGGTTGGGCCTACAGGAGGGCGAGCCCATGTTTCCTCTTTGGACTGCACCCGTTTGGGCCTCACAATCTAAGGTCCGGCTACTAGGTGCTGTCTCTCAAGCACCCTCCCCAGGCCTGGTTCCAGGGTGGGGCCCTTGTGACTCTATCCCACACAGGGTAAACTGTACTCTTGATCTTTCTGTCAAAGGGGTCTTTGGAATTGTTCTTCGTCTGGCTCCTCACCCAGAGAGACCATACCAGGGGGCAAAGGTCCTCAGACAGCATAGCCCCTGGGCTGACTGGGACAAACAAACCCCTGCAGGTTAGGGTGGCGATTCGCAGAAAGGGGTTTGCAGTGGAAACAAAACACCAGATATAGACTTTCATGTATTAAATGCATAAATCAAAGAAGTGATTTAAAATTTATTAATTTTGTAAATAGAATTTCTTCTGATTTTTTTTTTAAAAAATTGGTTTTCAGCCTGGAAACGTAATTTGAAAGACTGAGTTTGGGTAACTTTGCTAACTTTGGGTGTCAAAATATCCATCACAATCAACTTAGAGATTGATATGACTGCTATCTAATTACCCAGGACACTCAAAAACAGCCTAATTGTGAAAAACAGCCTTGGGACACCAGCGTGACCGTGATGGAGCAGCGCTGAAACTCTCGGTTTGAGTAAAAACTTCTTCCTTGCTGTCTGTTGCCTGCTGTTACAGATTCTGTGGGGAATGTCTGCAGCCCTGTCTTCAGGTGACTTCACCCCTCTGCCCTCTCTGTCGTGTGCCCTTTGACCCCAAGAAAGTGGAGCGTTCCTCCAGCGTGGAAAAGCAGCTGACGTCATATAAAGCACCCTGCAGGGGTTGTAACAAGAAGGTAGATAATGACTGTTTTAATCATGTTAGAAAATCATTGATGTAACTCTCCTTCGTGAAATTATGGCTATTATTTGTTTCTTGTTGTAACTGTATATATTTTTTCATTTACACTAATCAAGCATAACATTATGACCACTGACAGGTGAAGTGAATAACACTGATTAGCTCATCATCATGGCACAGATTAGTGGGTGAACATTTTGCTCTCAAAGTTGTGTTAGAAGCAGGAAAAATGGGCAAGTGTAATAATCTGACAAGGGCCAAACTTTGATGGCTCAGAGCATCTCCAAAACTGCAGCTCCTGTCAGGTGTTCCCAGTCCGCAGTGATCAAAGTGGGCTAAGAAGGAACGGTGGTGAACCAGCAACAGGGTCTTGGGTGGTCAAGGCTCATTGATGCACGTGGGGAGCAAAGGGTGGCCCTTGTGGTCCAATCCAACTGATAAGCTACTGAAAGTTACACGGTGCATTGCAGTTTGTTGTGTATGGGGCTACATAGCTGCAGAGCAGTCAGGATGCCCGTGCTGACCCCTGGGCACCACTGAAAGCACCAGCACTGGGCTTTCGACCACCGCACAATGGAAGTAGGTGGCCTGGTCTGATGGCCGGGTGCGTGTTCTTTGCTTACCTGGGGGACACATGGCAGTGTGATGTTTTGGGCAATGTTCTGGTGGGAAACCTTCGGTCCTGCCATCCACGTGGATGTTACTTTGAAACGTACCACCTAAGCATTGTTGCAGACCATGTACACCATTTCTTAGAAATGATATTCCCTGATGGCTGTGGTCTTGGCACCATGCCACAAAGCAAACATGGCTCAGGGATGGTTGGAGGAGAACCAGTTTGAGGTGTTGACTTGGCCACCAAATTCCAAAAGGGGAACAACACAATATCAGGCAGGTGGTCATAATGCTATACCTGTACAGGGGGTAATGCTGTGCATGTTAAATAAAGAAATCTTCATCATGTATCAGCACAGGATGAGGTGGCTAAATATTTTATCACAATAAAAAAATTATTTTTAGTCAGTAATAATATTACCTTGATAAATGTATATCCTGGTATATCCAGGTTCTCGGAATTCTGTTCTTTCACTGAATGGATAAACTATGTTTAATACTGAAAAGCAGCTACTCGGTGATTAGAGAAACGATGACGAGGACAATGCAAAATTTCATTCAAGTGGATATGGACAATATTTGCACTAAACGTGATATTAGAAAGGATGCAAAAACTAGAGGTTTTGGCTGTAGCTCAGGAGGTAGAGCAGGTCACCTTCTAATTGGAAGGTTGGTGGTTTGATTCTTGGCTGCTCTGGGCTGTACGCCAAAGTGACTTGGGCAAGATACTGAAACCCAAGTGAATCTCTGATGCAGCTGTCAGAGTATGAATGTGTGTGAATGTTAGATAGAAAGCACGTCGCCATAAGAAAGTGCTCGTATGAATCTGTCTGAATGGGTGAATGAGGAATGCTGTATAAAGTTCTCACCTTCAACAGAACTTTGACAGCTTTCTGAGCGAGGCTGAGGACATTGAGTCCAAATGGACCATGTTCTGCACCTCCATTGTTGAGGCTGCTACTCAGAGCTGCAGCTGCAAGGTGGTTGGTGCCTGTCGTGGTGGTAATCCCTGAACCAGATGTTGGACACCGGAGGTGAAAATGCTGAAGAAGGAGAAAGGAGGAGTCGCTTTGGGCTTGGTTGGCCTGTAGGACTGCGGAAGCAGCTGACGGGTACCGGCAGACCAAGCATGACGTGGCTCTTGCGCTGGCCGAAACAAAAACTCGGGTGTGGGAGGAGTTTGGTGAGCTGATGGAAAAAGACTTTTGGATGGCCTTGAAGCAATTCTGGCAAACTGGCAAGCTTTACTCACACAGTCTTATCGTACGGGTGGGGCACTGCTGACTTCAACTGAGGCTATAGTTGGCCGGTGGAAGAAATACTTCGAGGACCTCCTTAATCCCACTGACACGCCTTCTGTAGTGGAAGCAGAGTCTGGGGATGACTTGCCCATCACTGGGGGTGAGGTCATTGAGGTGGTTGAACAACTCCTTGGGGGCAGGGTCCCTGGTGTGGACGAGATTCGCCCTGAGTTCCTGAAGGCTCTCGATGTTGTAGGGCTGTCTTGGTTGACACGCCTCAGCAACATCATGTGGGGCGGTGCCACTGGATTGGCAGACCGGGGTGCTGGTCCCCATCTTTAAGAATGGAGACCGGAGGGTGTGCTTCAACTTTGAGGGCATCACACTCTACAGCCTCCCCGGTAAGGTCGATGTCAGGGTGCTGGAAAGGAGGGTCCGCCCGTTATCCTTTTGAGGATAGTTGAGTGTGTGTGGCAGTTTACCCATCTAATCTGCATGTGTTTCGTGGACTTGGAGAAAGCATTGAACCATGTCCGTCGGGGTATCCTGTGGGGGCACTGCGAGAGGATGGGGTGTCTGGCCCGTTGATGTGGGCCATTAAGTCCCTGTACAACTGCAGCGAGAGCTTGGTCCATTTTGCCGGCAATAAGTCTGACCTAACTCGTTCCTCGGGGATGTTGGACTCCGCCAGGGCTGCCCTCTGTCACCAAGTCTGTTCATAATTTTTATGGACAGAATTTCTAGTGGTGGAAGGCTTCCTCCTTGGTGGCCTCAGAATCTCATCTCTGCTTTTTGCGGATGATGCATACCTGCTGGCTTCATCAGGTGGTGGCCTTCAGCTTGCAACTTGAGTGTGAAGCGTCTGGCATGAGAATTTGCACCTCTAAATCTGAGGCCGCGGTCCTCAGCTGGAAAAGGGTGGAGTGCCCACTCCGGCTCATGGACGAGTTGCTGCTCCATGTGGAGGAGTTTAAGCAAATGCTGCATGTCACAGTAACACATGACTTGCCATAAATGTAGTTATTATTTTTATCCATGTGTTCAGCTTGCAGGATATTGGAATTATTTAAACCTATAATTATTATGTAAACTGGAGTCATTTCTATGAAGATGGTAACAAGTAAAGACATCCATATGCATGTGTGTGTGCTTTCAGGTGGCTCTGGTAAAGATGAAGTCCCACATTACTTCCTGTTCTAAGGTACAAGAGCAGATGGCCAACTGTCCTAAGTTTGTTCCTGTGGTACCCACCTCTCAACCTATACCAAGGTACTCACTCTCTGACCACGTTTGTGCACCACAGCTGGCAGAATGTACGTGTACAAACTCAGATATGTTTTATGTTGAAGTAACTAAGGAGTGAAAAGCTGTTTTCAACTCTTCCACGACTCACAGACACAAACACATGTGACTTCAGCTGTAGGATGATGCATTTGAAATTCAACTAAAATCCGAGTCATTAGCAAAAAATCATCATTACAAAATATGTTTTTTCATAATTTAATTTAGGTAAACTTTCATATATTCTATATTCATTAAGTAAAAATAAAGCTTTCTGTGTTCATTTTGATGATTTTTGTGTATAAGTCATGAAAATCAGAAATCCATTATGTCACATTATTAGAACATTTCTTAAGATCAATCAAAAAAAGATTTACATTATAGAAATGTCCAACCTCTCAAAAGTATGCTTATTTATACACTTCATTCCTACAGATGACATCAGTGTGGCACCGAGCTCAGCTCAGTACTGCAGAGAGCAGGTTGCTTTGGTAGCATTCAGCTTGTCTGGAGTCAGACGAGTTACCGGGCGAATCAAGCAACATGGTCAGCAAACCATCTGGTAGTGGTTCTGGCCCTGTTGGCAGGTTCTGCTGGATCAGTATCTACATAAAGGTTGTTTGCAGACGGAAGCATAAAGTGCCTGAAAACCTCCCGACAGATGGCCGTGTAGATGAAAACCAACCAGCAGATGACATCATCACACACTGGGAAGTTTTCCCAGGACCTCTGGACCTCTTCACCCTGGAGACATCTGCGTGTGGTGGCTCTTGATGTGCTGACATCAGCATCCGACCGATCTCTGGGAAACTCTCCTAAATTCCTGAATCATCTTTTCTTGACAATCCTCTCAAGGCTGCTGTCATCTCTGTTACTCGTGCACCTTTTCTACGCCTTTCCGATTCCAGAAAACTTCCCATTAATATGTTTCAGTGCAGCCAGGAATGGCTGACACTCACTGTGTCCGTGAGAGTCATCGGGGCAACGGTCAACCAGCGATCTTCTTCATGATTGTGGTCACAAGTAATTATGTGTGAATAGTTTATTTGAGCTGGATTTCTGATTTCCATATATAAGCATAAGCATTAAAATGAAAATGTATTAAATGAATTAAAGTTTCCCTTTTTGAATTAAATTACTAAAAAGTTGAAAATTTTAACAATATTCAAATTTTATGAGATGCATCATGCATGTATGTAGATACAGACAGCCATGTTTCAGTGTGTGTGTGTGTGTGTGTGTGTGTGTGTTCTTTTTAATGCAGCAATATTCCAAACCGGTCAACATTTGTGTGTCCGTTCTGTGGGGCCAGAAACCTGGACCAGCAGGAGCTGGTGAAGCACTGTATGGACAACCATCGTAATGACCCCAATAAAGTGGTGAGATGGTGCTTGGTGATCACATGATCCTGATTATTTCAAGCTGTCTTAAACAGAATTTTCCATTTTAACTCGAAGAACCTGATTACAGTTTGGTTCCTGCGCCCACTGAGGTGTCAAAGGCTATCAGGGTGGAGAACGTTACTGAATGCAGACGTCCTACTGCAGCATCCACAGCTGTGATGTTAACAGCTGTTGCATTGCTCATTTCCTGTGTCGTCCAGATGAAAGTGGAAGAGAGACTGTCTCGGTAGGGTAGAAGTTTAAGAAGGCTCGGAGACCTTTACTGTGGTTTTCTTCATGTATACAAAGGTATACATGACCAAATATGGTATTTAATGTAATTTGAAAGGAGGCAGAGGAAGAAAATTTCGCCTGCCCATACCAGCACCCACCACAGCCCTGCACAGGCAGCAGGGTGGTGCACTGGTCAGCACTGCTGCCTCACACCAGGACAGTTTGTCTCTGTGCTTGTGTGGGTTTCCTCTGGCTTCCTCTTACATTCCAAACACAGGTGATAGGCCAGGTGGATATATAAATATATAAACTGCTTAAAGTGTACAGAATAAATCAATGTGTGAATGATTAATGTGGCCGTACTGCCTAAAGAACCTTTAGAAGGTTAGTGAGACGCAGCCGGCTGTAATTCACTCGCACATGTGAGTGTCAGTTATGTCAGTAATTTAGCTGAAACGGTGTGTGTGTGTGTGTGTGTTTGTCCCTGCAGGTATGTCCCGTGTGTTCAGCCATGCCGTGGGGAGACCCCAGTTACAAGAGCTCCAACTTTCTTCAGCATCTCCTCCACAGACACAAGTTCTCATATGACACATTTGTCGTAAGTCCAGCGCCATCATGATTTTTGTCTTTAAAACACTTGTAATCTTAGCGAAGCACTGAAAGAAAACAGTAATGATGTCGTTCCATTAAGAGAGTTTTTTTTTATTTCACCAGATTTAGCAATAGCAGGATGTAGATACAGATACGGCCACTTCAAATGGCCGGCGGGTCCGTGACAGGACCGCAGAGGGTCCTTGACCGTACTGAGATCGTGTTACGTGGGTAATGCGACCACGAGCAGTAACGCTCGCAAGCAGCTTTTAGGAAAACTGGTGGTAATGTCTGGTGCATCCACCAGGAGGAGCTGTGATAATGAAGCGCGTTCATTTACAGCTGCTGTGCTGTATATTTATGCATTTTAAATTTGCTCAGAGGTTGTAATTTTCTAACAGAATCATAATGTTGAACCTTATTTGCTTGCAGCCAATAAAGCAGAGCTGAGCACAGTGAACCTGCAGACTGCTGTCCCTCTCTCCTCACCTGCTCCAGAGATAATGATGACAATTTCAACAAAAATTTCCAATTTGTGTTCATCATCCATAAAACTCATTGTTTAGTGCCTGTTTTGAGTATTTCATAGTTCATTGCTTACAAACAAACAACAACAACAATAAGCAGACACGAAGACTGAACATGAATTTAGAAGCTAACATCTAAAGAACAATCTGGAAAGACCTCCATAAAGCACAGACGACGCTTTGAAAAATGACAGTCGATGAAATCTGGAATCCAAAATAAAGAAATGATGGTGGCTCGAGATTTTTGTACAATATGAAAGTTCAAAGAAATTTACAGCATAAATCAAAATATTAAGTTGTAACCTGACAGAAAAAAGTGGGACTGAAGAAGCAAACGATCAATGAGAAACTTTTGGATCAGTAAAATGAGGACGTTTGTGTGCAAAATCATTTTTTCTGTATTTCCTTTTCTTTTAAATTGTATCTCATAATTACTGTGACGATGAACGGAGATATGTCTGCTGGGAACAGTTTTGGTGGTTACTGACCAAACTTAACTGAGTTTTTATATTTCTCTTTGCATGCAGCTGTGGATATGCATAATTTTATGAATCTCATTATTTTTGGCACACACTGTTTGCAGCGTTTGTGTGTTTGTGCAGTCTGAGTAAGTTTGTGGCTGAGCTCCTCGTGCCCACCCCCCGCTGCCCAGCATCCAAACTCCTTCCATGCTAAACGGCTCCTAAGCTAAGCAGCTTCTGATAAAACATTTAAGGAATAAAGAGGAACATATTAATTGTCAGATCCCAGTTTACCGCTACAATTTTTAGACTTTCTACAGTCTGTGGACAAAAGTGCTGGGCTACACCCCTGATCTACAGGTTTTCTCAGTCCCGTTGCCGTGGATGTATAAAATCAAACACCCAGCCATGCAGTCTGCCTTCACAAATATGAGGCCACCGTTGCAGCCAGTGGAAATTCCTTTCCTCCACGATCAGCTCAGCCATGAAGTGGCAAAGCACATAAAGTCATAGAACCAGGTTGCAAAGTGCAACTGTCTGCTGAATCAACAACCAAAACCTCGTGACATTAGCCGAAATTTTATTAATATTTGAATTGCATTATGTGCAACTTCACAAAATCGTTCTAAATTCTCCTCAAACAAACATAATTTTAAAGAAAAGGAAATCAGGGACTGTATCATTTAGTTTGGATCGAGGATCCAAAAAAATTCCCACAGCTAAATGATCCTAATTACGCAGTGTTTTATAAACAATATGTCATTACTACATCGGCAGGTCCAATACTTTTTATAGTGACTAATTGCTTTTTGTATTTTGTCAGGACTACAGCATCGATGAAGAGGCCGCACTGCAGGCAGCTTTGGCGCTGTCACTGACTGAAAACTAACAACAGCGCCCCCTACTGTCCCCCTCAGCACCGCTGCTGCTCCGAAGGTATCGCCCGTCCAACAGCCGCACCCGCGCTAGCCTCAGTCATACAGTCTGTGCTAAAGCTTCATCCCAGAGGAGTCCAGCCAGCTTTGGATTCAGCCTCCTTTCTTTCTCCTGGCAGTGCAGACCATCTCCACTGCTTCAGGTTTCACTGGGTCCAGTGACTGTGTTAAGATGAGTTTTTTTTTGACCACTCAAAGCAAAAGTCCAACACATGTTGAGGTTAATAATTCCAACCTAACAGCCGCCATCTGGACCACCACAGCATGAAGGGCTACCTTCCTGGAAAAATGAATTTGACACATCCTGCTGACTTCAAAATCCTCCTCACAGTTCAGACCATCAGTAACTCGCTGTGGGTGAACTTGGCTGAAGCTCGAGGGTGCAGGCTCCAGTTTCTCCTACAGCAACAAGCTGGAACAGGCAATTTCACTTTAATAATTAACATACAATATCTAACCAAAATTATTTATTAGGAACCATTTATTTAAGGATAATCAGAAAGCAAAGTAAAAATCTAAAGCATCAGTAGTCCCCCGTTCAGCTCCACCAGTGAATCAAACCTATCAGACAAAACATCATATTCATTATAAAAGCCTGTTAATCACATACACAACACAGAGATTTCTTTCTTGTTTAGAAATGAAAAGCTCTCAGGTGGCTCGTTGGTTTAGCTAGCTTTATAGCAGCTGCTCTACTTTAAATGGCTTAGCCCACGGAACAGACCCGGCAGAATTCCAGGTAACAAAACGTTCCAATCTGTGGCCACATAATTCCACTAACCTGGTGGAAACCCACAGAGCGGTAACTTATATTTGCTGTTTCACACAGTTGCGCGGTGTCAGTCCTGATGTGGGTGAATTTGCTGCTCGGTTCCAGTTTGACAGCTGCTCTGTTTGCAGAAAGCTGTAACTGTACAGAGAACGCATTTAAAGTCTGTATTTAACTGAAAATGGCACAAAGAAGAAGACAAATTACGTTTTATAATCTTTTTTTTTTTAAATAGTTATTTGAAAAATAAATGTTCATTTTGAATTTGATGCACACAAACATGTTTCAGTCATTTTTGGACCGCGTTTGCCCACCTCTTCTTTTAACACTGTAAACAAAGCACAACGTTCCCTGTTCTTGCTCAGATTGCTGCTGTTCACAGTTTCAGGGCTTCTTTTGTCATATTTAATTTCATACCCGACCAAATGCTTCTACAGGTCTGAACTGCAGGCAGAGCAGAGGGGTGAGTTTAACAAGCTAGCAGTTAGCTTAAATTCAGTGTTTTTGGTTTTTATGAATGTAAATGGTAAATGGACTAGTTCTTATACAGCGCTTCATCTACTCTGACTGAGCACTCAAAGCGCTGATACAACATGTTTACATTTACCTCATTCACACCCATTCATACAAGCACTTCCATATGTAAGTAAGCTAAGTGCTTTTAATTAGCTAACATTCACACACATTCATACTCCAACGCTTGCGTTGGAGAGCAATTTGGGGTTAAGTATCTTGCCCAAGGATACATTGGCATGCAGCCTGGAGTGGGCAGGAATCGAACCACTGATCTTCCAATCAGTGGGTGACCTGCTCTACCTCCTGAGCTACAGCCACCTTGTGTCACTTCATTAGGTCACCATAGCAGCTTGAACGCACAACAGTGTGTTTTTTGTCCTCTCTCTCCCCTCAGCCCCCCTCAGCAGATGACTGCCCCTCCCTCAGCCTGGTTCTGCTGGAGGTTTCTTCCTGTTAAAAGGGAGTTTTTCCTTCCCACGG
>VUQJ01043152.1:0-12396 GCA_015108635.1 Andinoacara biseriatus
GCATCCTGTATTTACTTACCTAAAAAGAATATTAAATGCTAGAATCTGGGCAGGCTCACCAAATTTCTCTGTTTTTCTCTTTCTTTATTTTCTCTCTCCTTCCACCTGCAGCACATTGCCTCATCAGTGGTGTATATTTAACGGCTGTCTGGGGCATTTATTCTCTGGTAGATTCTTGTCTTCACCATTGTTGTAAACTGGCTCGCCCAGTTTAGTTTTTGCACTTTTTCGCTCTGTAAATCACTTTCAAATCAGTTTTTTCTCTTCCACTCTCAGAGTCAGTCAACCTCAGTGAAAACAAAAACTTACCTGCTACTCACCTGCCTGCCCACTCTCAATTAAACATCCTTCATCTTACCTGAATTCCAGCCTACCCACCTGCTACCTCTCCTATTCTTTAAACACTGATTCTAACAAGATCTCAGTTTTATATATTCACACCTTTGCAAATCTTGCTGGTCCTTAATTCTCTTCATTCTGTAAATAAACCAAACATTGTAAGATATTTATTGTTTTTTTCTAAATGCTCCTTGCACTCAGAAAATAATCCATCAATTTTTTTCAGTTTATCCAGAGCCGGGTCATGGGGGCAGCAGCCTAAGCAGAGAAGCCCAGACCTCCCTGCCTGGGTGGATGTACTGGTCCAACAAAATTAAAGGAACACTTTTAAATCAGAGTATAGTCAATTTCAAACTTCGGAGATATTGATTTATGCATTAAGGAGCAGAGGGGTTAGCATTTGGCAAGGTTCAGTAAATGGACCAGTTCTTACATAACACTTTTATATTCTAGCTGAGCGCCCAAAGTATCTTATAAAACATGCCTCATTCATCCATTCATACAAGCACTTTTTTTCTGTGCCAAAGCACTTTATATCTAACATTCACACTTCAGTGAATGTATCAGAGAGCAACTTGGGGTCAGTATCTTCCCCAAAGATACTTAGGCATGCAGACTGAAGCAGCCAGGGATCAAACCACCAATCTTCTGGTTAGTAGGTGGCCTCTTCTACTTCCTGATCTACCTATGTTTCTGGTGGCCAGTGTTGGTAGCATGAGATGATACCTGGACCCTACAGAGGCTGCACAGGTAGTCCATCTCCTCCAGGATGGAACATCAATGCGTGCCATTGCTAGAATGTTTGCTGTGTCTCCCAGCATAGTTTCAAGAGCATAGAGGAGAGCTGGACAGGGCCATAGAAGGTCCTTAACCTATCAGCAGTATATGCTTCTCTGTGCAAGGAGATCACAGAGGAGAGTGAGCACTACCATATCCTTACAAAATGACCTGTCGCAGGCCACTGGTGTGAATGTCTCAGACCAAACAATCAAATAAAGAGCTCTACAGGCTAGGCAACGGTACTGTGACGTTAGGTGTCAGGTTGAAAATCCTTGGAACCATTGTCAGAGTCTGCACTGGTGCAGTTATATTTGGGTTCCTCATGGTGCACGATAACAAGTGGCCTCGCGCAGCAAGAGCATGCAGGCAGTTCTCAGAAGATGTAGAAACTGATACTGACTTAAATCCAAAAAAACACCTCTGGGACATTATGTTTCGGTCCAACTAAGGCTGCCAGGCTTAATCTCAGACTGTCCAGGAGCTCAGTGATACCCTCATCCAGATCCAGGCTGAGATTCCCCAGGAAACCATCTGTCATCTCATGATGTAATATTGTCATGCAAGTGGGGCCATACAAAGTACTGAGTCCCATTCTGAGTTGCTGCAATCAAAATTTGGCAAAATTGACTAGCATAATTCTTTCACTTTGCTTTTCAGCGTGTCTTTGAATTCATTTTCATTTACATCAAACGATGGTGGTAAGTCAAGTTATGAATAAGCCTTATGTTAAAAACATACTTTCATAAGCAATTTCAACAAGGACAATGTCTTTTCAAAAGAAATTTTGATATACAAACATTAAAATAAAACTGGGTTACTATGATAATAAAATGAATAAAACTTAAAATTAAATTAAGGACACAACTGTGGCTGCAAACCTTGGAAAAAAATAAGTCGACCTCGTACTAAAGAAGGTTTTGACAAATTGCTTTTTAACCCTTTAATACTGAACCTGTTGCCGGCGAGAGAATATACTTCAAAGATGCCGCCGTTCGCCGACTTCCAGCGACAAATACCGTAATACCCCTATATAGCTGCGAAGTGCACTCTCCGAGCTTTCAGGAACCGTTTTTCCCATTGGACAAACGGTCACGGAGTTACGGTAAAAAGCCAGTTGATCAAAGTTCCTTTGGTCCAACAGTAGAGACCTGTATTTAATAACTTTTTATCCGGTTCTAGATCATTAATTTAACATTTGATTTAAATTCTTGTGTTTTATATTAAACTGGTCAATTATATTTTGAGTACTGAATGTCCTGATCTGGAAAGAATCGAGCATTTCTATAACAAACTGTCTCAGTTTAACTCACTCTTGTTTCTCTTTCTGTTTGTGGCCTAACAGGTAGGCTATTCATTTGTCACTGTTGAGTTTTTCAACATACATGTACCTTCACATACCACACATCCATGTACCTGCACATCTGGGAGTGCAGGCTGTCTTTTCTTTTTTTTTTTTTTGTATTCCAGTACAGTACAGTACAGTACAGACCTCCAGTCTGCTACAGTATTATTCTCCTCAGCTCTCTCCTCCTGTTTACTGAAACTACTGTATATCCCAATGTCTCATTTGTGATGCGTAACATATAAAAGAAGTTATTAATCAACTCCTTTCATACACTGTCGAATAAAGTATTTGAACACATCAACAAACACTGGCTATCAGTAAAGTAAAATGTTAAGGCACTATTTTATGCCATAATAGTTATATCATCAAAGATCACTATTGGATGACAAAAACTATTAGTTGCCAGCTACAGGCTAATACATATAGGTGACAACTGATATACATCAATCAATATTCTGCAGGATTTAGAGCCTTTTCCATGTAATGTCCTTTTAATTTTGAAGCATTGAGTACTTAACTAATCTCCTTTTACAATAGTCTCATGTTACTTTCTTCCTAATGAGGTGAGAATAGTAGTGTTTAGTTGTTAGCTGTTTTATATGGTTTATGCTGCTAATTTTACCCAGAAATGGGAAAACAAGCAAGAGGAAGGAATAAAACATTGAAATAGTTGGAATAACAGAGGGCAAAGCTGTATCATGACAGTTTATACTGTAGAATAAGCATCCATTTCTTCATCAGACAGACCCATTACAGGTTGCTGTACTATAAATTATGCTCTTTATTTTACAAGTCCTAGCTTTAAAAAGTTGGTGCTAGCTAAAACCTCCAACTAGCTTCAATGTATTTTTCAAGAATGCTTTTTGATGGGTAAGAGTAGTAACTGAATTCAAGTTTTCAACAGTGACACTGGAATGTAAAGCTGTGTGGTATCCAACAAATTTAATGACAATCTGCTCAGTGGCTGAGATTTCATTTGGATGAAAATCAAAGATGACCAGCAGAACAGATGGAATGGCTCACTGACTGAATGACATTTCTGTCATTAGGGCCCACAGTTAGCAGAAAAATTAAGATAATTAAGAAACTTCCAATCAAGCCAAGCAACTCGTTCATGATATATAAAAAATGTTGTGAGTGAAACTGCACTATTTATAGTGGAAACATTTGGGAGAACTGTAAGGATAAAACAGGTCTGGCAGCAGGTGCCATTTATATTAAAAACCTGCATCACTTTACAGAGTTATATATTGTACTGTAATATTTATTTTATGATAACCCATCCCTAAAAATATTATGTAGGCAGAAGATGAATTGTTTTCTACCAAAATCCCTGTATCATCACCAAAGGGGTCATTCAGGTAGGAATTCTTCTCAGAATGTCAAAAAAATAGAAACAAATATAATGTGCTTTACATTTCATCTGTTATTAAATGAAGCTCATCTGTGTCTAATAATAATAATAATATAAAAGCCCACACACTCCATGATAACAATCTTATCTGATAAGATCTGATGGGTTTTGAGCTCTTTGTGGCAAAGGACAGTGGTGGCAATGTGAGTTTATTAGAGTGGAGATTATTAAGTACTAACAGTGTGGAGTGGCTCTGTCACAGCTTTACAGCCAGCAAATTAGACGAAACATTAGTTAGTCAGAGCTCCAGTGACACAAAGAAGAGTAAGGATTATGACATAATGGTGACAATGTCCCCGGCCATTTTGTTTAAGACAGTGGAAAGTGGAAATGTAATAGATTTGGTTGTGGATTGAAACCTTTTACTTTGTAAATAATGGATTTAACCCTCTGAGGTCTAAGTAAATGGATTGGTACTTAGCACTTTTCTATTCAATTTTAAGCACTCAAAGAACTTTCTTACTGCCCATTCTTACACAGATTCATACAAGTACTTTTTTTCCTATTCTTAAGCATTTCCCAAAGTTCTCACACTCACACTCCGGTGGTTGGATCAGGGCAACCTGGAATTGAGTATCTTGCCCAAGGATACTTCAAGGTGGACGTTGGAGGAGCCTTAAGTCAGCAATCTTACAATTAGCAGACCACCTGCTCTACTTCCTGAATCACAGCTGCCCAATACATGACCCTATACTTTTGAAAAGGCAAATGGACTTAGTGAGTAGTTTTGATATAAATCAGAATGATGCAGTCATAAAGGGAATGTTGATCATTTAAACTTCTAAATGCAGGATTTTTTATTTAAGCAATTTAATATGGACAAAGCTCAATCACATATCTCATACAAAAATAACCAAATTAAATCACCTAATTTTGTCTTAACCTAACTAACTTTATGCTCATGCTGATCTCTCAATACTGAATACAATTTATCATTCTGCAATTTGCTTTGTCACAAATGCTTCTTTTTCAATGCATCATTGTCAGCTTTATTCTCAGTTTAAATGGTCCTCCTTACATACTTGCTGTAATATTCACTAGTTTGTTCTCATCTGCACCACTTGTAGGTGGAGTCCCCCAGGGCTCAGTCCTGGGACCAAGTCTGTTTTCTTTATATATGTTACCTTTGGGCCATTTAATTTATGGTTTTAATGGAATTTCTTATCATTGCTATGCAGATGATACACAGCTGTACTTTTTCGCTCAGCTTAACAGCCTCTTTTTTAACGCAATTTGATTTTTTCCCACTTTGATTATTGTACCTCACTTTTTACATGCTTAACTCAGTCCTCCATAGCCCGTCTCCAATTGGTGCAGAACACAGCACCAAAGCTGCTAACAAAAACTAATTTCCATTCTCATATCACACCTATTCTGGCATCCCTTTCACCAGTGAAATTTAGAATCCACTTTAAAATCCTGTCATTTACATTTAAAATTCTACATGGACAGGCCCCTCCTCATATATCCGGCTTATTGAAACCATATCATGGCAGCCATGTCCTCTCCGATCCTCTAACCAGTCCGGAATCCTAGTTGTTCTCTAATTTAAAATCCTTTAATCTTTTCTTTGTAATTTCAGGCCATTGCTTACATCTATCGGTGGGTATGGAATTGTATATGTAGAATGAATGTGTGATCATATAGTTGATTGTGTGTTTGCTTATGTGTCTGTTTGTTCCATGTATACTTATGGTTCTTAATCTGTGAAGCACTTTGTAATTCTTATTTAAAAAGTTCCATATTAATAAAGTTATTATTATTATTATTATTATTATTATTATTATTATTATTATCTGTATTGGCTCACTGTAAAATGCTGAACACACATAGGTCTTGAATAATCAGGCCCCATTGCATCTTAGTCCTTGATGGTTAATGACCTAAATATAGGACTGAAAATACAGTCAGAGGTAACACAAATAAATATTTTATTAAGTTTGATCTAGAACATTCAAAAATTCAAATTAAATTCTTAACCACTCAAAATAAAACTAAAAGCATGGCATAAGAGACAGAGTAGTCACCCGAATCAAAGCAACAAATGGGGAGCAGGAGTATCCAGAGGATGGGGAAGACAGTCCAGAGGGCAACCCTGAAAGGAGAGCCAAGGGCCAGTGACGAGGGTCAGCCAGAGGTAGGACAGAGCAGAGGAGCCTCTCCATACACTATTTTGAAGGTGTAGCAGGGCTGAGGGAAAGTTAAGGAGGACAGCCTGGAAGTGAAGTTAAGCTTCTGCGCAAAGCTGGGCAGGAGGGCTCCTCAGGTGGCCGAGAAGGTGGTCAGTAATGAAGCAGAGCAGATGGCCAACATCAGAGGTGGAGCCCCTCTGGTGGCCAACCAGGTGAGACAGGGCAGAAAACTCCTTTGGAGGCTTGGTAGAGCAGTGGCAACAACATGGCATTGGATATGACTCTAAACAGCTGTCATGATGCTGGAGTGGTGGCCAGGGGGTGCAGTGAACAAACATCTGAGAGGGTGAGGTTTCCGAGGCCTCAAGGGCCAAGTACAATAAGTCCAATAAAACGGATGCCAGTTCACTGGATGTTATGGAATGTTGCTGGGAACTGGTCCAGTTTTGATTGAATTTTATTTATATAGTGCAGAATCACAAAAGTGGCCTCAAGGTGCTTTATATTGTAAGGTAAATACCATACAGTAATTACAGAGAAAACCTAACAATCAAAACTGTCCGCTATGAGAGCACCTGGTGACAGTGGTAAGGAAAAACTCTATTTTGACAGGAAGAAACCTCCAGCAGCACCACGGTCAGGAAGAAGCAATAATCTACCAGGACCTCTTTGGGCTGAGGGGAGGGAGAAAGAAAAAGGTTAATAAATAATGTTTACAGCAGAGTGTTATATAAACAGAGTAAAAGAGATGAATGAAAAAGAAACACTCATCATGGCAACCCCCCAAAAGCCTCAGTCTATTGCAGGATAACTAAGGGCTGGTTCAGGATCACCTGATCCACTTCCAGTATGCTTAGCAGTGGAGAGGGTGTGAAACTTGGCTGCAGAGGTGGAGGGAGAGTGCTTCTTGCTGGAACAGCTGGTGTTAAACTTACACCATTAGTTATTCTTAGTTTGAGTAACAAGGTGTGCAAGTTACACCATGTCTGGAATTGCCAAAAGTCAGGACTTAGTTTTTATGAAGGTTAATTTGATCAGATTAATAATAAATTCAAAAAGGCAACTAAGGAACATGGAACACATTAGGATGGAAAGTGAGGTTCAGAAGGGCTTGACTATAAAAAGATACACATTAGGTAATCAAGGGTTTGCACACAGAGTAATGAGGCATAGCTGAAAATAATCAAAGCAGTAACGGGGGGGGGGTCTCCACTTCCTTATGAACTAGGGTCTCCTCATCCCCTTCTTTTAATTGGCCTCTGGGTTGGTGTTCCAGTTAGTCTGTGGTTGATGTAGACACCCAGGTATTTAAACTCCTAAATATCCTGTCCCAGCATACACATGGACTATTTAGCTGTCCTCCTCTCTCCTTTGATCACCATTTCTCTGTTTTGTGTTTTTTTTCATCTACTACTGCTCTGCACTCTGCATGACCCTCAACCTTGGGTCAAGCCATCTACAGAAACACTCTGACACTCTTGCAATGGCCCCCGTGGAGCTCCTGCATGGTCACCAGATCACAGCAGTACAGTCTCACATACTGTCAGGTGGTCAGTAATCCCTGCGTTGGTGGATGTGTTCAGCAGCATTTCTGGTAGCTTCTCGCTCAGTAGCTGTATCCAGATTATGTTAAATAGACTTGAGAAATCAGAGAAGGTAATCCACACCATGCACATACTGTATTACTATACAGATGTAAGTAATCTCTGCAGCATGAAAAGTGTTATTTCTTAAGGTAGTAGGTATGCTCTAACTGGTTAGTATGGACTTCTTTGACATAACATCAGAACTTTTAATTCTTCTGTTGTTAATTTTACTAAACGAGGAGTCACTCTTGTAATGCAGGCAAATAAAGGAGCTTCGTCCTGTTAAAATCATGTTCATTTAATTAGTGCCTTGGGAAAAAAAAGAGCCGTGAGACTGTGTCTTGAAAATTCTCCACCACTGATTCATATGTTCAGAGTGTTTCAGTTTCTTCAGTGTGAGCTAAATAAGCAGCACCTCACCGCTATAAAAAAAGCCAGTTCTGTAACTTCCTGGTGAAGTGACAGTTGCTGATTGATGGCGTGCTAACAATCTTTCTGAGTCATCCTTTGATGCATTCAGAAAGGAGTATGTAAAAGTCACTTTTTTTTTTTTTCCCAGAGCTCATTTGTTTTAACTTAGCACCAAGGTAGTGAATTGAAACTGAGCAAACAGTATATTCACTGCAGCAGTGAGTTCCATATTAATGACTTTGTCACTGTGGAATGAGAGTTGCTTAAAAACCGCATGGCTAATTTATAGGCCTAAGAATGTGATCCACGGACTAATGCATCTGGACTGAGGTGTTCAGGAGGCTATAAATGCCTCCCAACTGTGCTTGATGCCAATGAAATATTGAAATGAAACTCCAAAGAGGCTTACAAAACTTCTGTACAGATTTATTAGATGTAGTGTGAATATTAAACAGTTTGACTTATTTCATTTAGCTTTGTGCAGACTGACAGCCATCAGTCTGAGAGTGAGGCAAACCTCCAGGCAAAATAACAGGAAAGGAGCAGAGAGGGGGTGGGGGTGCATCTTTTATATTGTCACTTTACTCCTGCATTTGGTCCACTGTGTTTGGTATTGTGCATGGGTATGTTTTTAATCTCCATCTCTCTTCTTCATCCTCTTTTTTTAAAACAGTGATCTCCCTCAGGGATCATCATAGTAAGCGGCAATGCAAGCATGACAAGCACTTAAGGGACCAGTGTGGATGTGAGAAAAGGCTACTATATACACACGACTCATGGGTTTTATAGGCAGTGTGTCATGCAGTAACCACCAGGCTAGTCTCAAATACAAAATATTTTACTTCTGAAATATTTGATCCAGTCAAACACTTATTGATCTTTGCAAATCTACCAGAACCCTTAGCTTATTAGCCTAACCTATCAGCTTTAAAAAGACCCTGCATCCCTTTTGCCTCCCATTTCTCTGTCCAGGTTTCCTTTTATTGTTATTCTAATGAAAATCTCTACTGCAGATTACCAAACAATTATTTGGTAAGTTTAGCAGTTTAGTTAGCCAGACAGAAGAAGTAAGAGAAGCAACCTGTGTTAAAGACCTGTTACGGGGACTGTGTAATTCAAAAGAAGCTCTTTTGTCTTGTTGACATTAATCAACAAACAATTTAAGCCATCTTCCAACCTGAGCAAAATAAACATTCCTGTAAAACAGACCAAGACCAGCCACATTATCAGGATCTTTTAACATTGTTCCTGCCCTGTAGCTGCATGTCATTTATACAAATAGAGAATAACAGTGGTGATAAAACACAACGCTGAGGGGCCCTCACATTAACAATGATTTCATCAGAAGAAACATGATTAATACAAACTCTCTGTGGACGATGAGTCAAAAAATTTGTAATCCTAAGCATCAGTTCTAGAGTTACCCCATTCTGATTAATAGTTGCAAAAAATATGTGTCCTCATATTAAAGGACGACATCAGATTAACAAATAAGAATTCAAACTGCATCCATGCAGAGAATTCAGCCCAGGTGCTTTATATGGCTTAATCCTCGGCAAACAATCGCCAACCATTTCTTCCGACAGATGAATTGTAGTGCGGTGAGCAACATCAGCTGTCTTTAAAGTCTTCGGTGTCAAAGCGGTGGTAAAGAATTTATTTAAATTGTCTGCAAAGGACAGGCAGTCCACCAAACAGCAGTGCACCTGACCCTTAGGAGCCCTTCCCACCATCCTACTAATACCCTCACATGCCTGACAACGTTCCCTGTGCAAAACTGACTTATGACCTTTTTTTAAAATAGATTTTGCCCTCTAAAGCTCAGACCTGAGTTCTCTTCTTTCACCACAAAAGGTTTGTGTCATCAGCGAGAGGGACTCAAGAGCAGACACACAACAGCAGACACGAAGGAACAAAACATGGAGACTCAAAGTCAACTTTGTTTACAGGTTTAAATTAACAAGAAAAAGCAGCCATAGCGGTAAACTTACAGGAGAATGAATATACTTGGCATGTAATACTAAAATATCTGCACAGCTCAGACGATACACACATTTAAATCTAAACTGGCTGCAGCTAATCCAACTGCCAATAACCAACATAAACACTGAAGTTTCCAACAGAGTGACCTCAACCAAACTACTGAGCTACTGAAAGAGTTGTTACTGGAATTATTACAGACTCTGAGGCAGACTTCTCTCAAACATGGGTATGGAGCAGGCACAGTTTCCTTAGGGGGTCTTCTAAGGAAAAGAGAGTGAAAAATTATTCTCTATTGCTTAAACTGAGCGTTCCATCGTGAGGGAAAACAGGAGGGTGTGAGCTCACTGGGAGGGCGTTAGAGATCATTCCTGGGGGAGTCGGTCAGTGCTGTAGTGGGGTCCTGAAGGCGAGGCTGTGGGAAGGGGAGGCAGGTTGAGTCCAACTCTGCTGCTGACAAAAGTAGCAACATCATCCTGCTCAAAGGGAGGAACAAACGGCCCAGCCCATTCCGCAAAACAGGAACACAGCAACAGCGACCATGACAGTGTGACAGAAACTTAAAAAAATAAAAATATGGAGAACCGGATCATCGGGAAATGACCACAGCCGAACTGGATCTGGGCCTGATCCAGTCTGAATCTGTGATTCATTTGCAGGATCCATCCTGCAATTGTTCACAAGGTCTAACTGTGGTCTAAACACAACACAACAAATCATTGATTATTGTATGTTCTGTTGCTAAAGTTTTATACAGATCATATTTATTTAAAGTGATGTACAGAAAATGTTTGCAGTGTCGGGAAACTGACACCCTGACAGCTGCATCACTGTCCACAGTGTCAAAAAGTTAGAAAGATGGAGGCTATATAAATTCTGATCTGTTAATGAGTCTGTCATAATCGCGCTCTCTGTCATTATAGATGGGTGAGTAAATGACTGTAAAAGCACTCAAGTTAAGTAGAAAAAATGCCAAATTAACATCTAACTGGAATTTCAGAGTTTGTGAAAACTGAACTTCTTCATGAATGAGGGAATGAATAAGCCTCAGTCAGTTGGTTTAGGTGCAGCAGGAAGTGAGGGGTCAGAGAATTAAACTGACCAGGAGCAGGTTTTATTCACTGTTACCCCAGTAAGAGACTCAGAGTTTAAATAAGATCACTTTCTAAACAGAAAACCTGGAGTTTCCCTCATTTCAGGGCATGTGCGTAATTTATGGGGGGGGGGTTATGACCCCCCCCCCCCAATAATCTGATCCAATCACTATAACCCGCACAATAAAGTCACATTCTTTCAATTTACAAAAAACATCTTACATCAAATCAAATTAAATTCAATTTTATTTATTCACAACTAGTTGCCTCAAGGCACTTTGTATTATAAGATAAAGATCCTACAATACTGCAGAGAAAACTCAACAGTCAAAACGACCCCCTATGAGCAAGTACTTGGCGATGGTGGGAAGGAAAAACTCCCTTTTAACAGGAAGAAACCTACAGCAGAACCAGGCTCAGGGAGGGGCAGTCATCTGCCGCGACCGGTTGGGGCTGAGGGTAGAGAGGACAAAAAACATGCTGTGGAAGAGACACAGAGAATGATTAAACACAGAGCGAAGTATGAACACAGTAAAAATGGTGAGTAAAAAGAAGCAGTGCATTATCTGTCTCTCGAATCAAAGCTGGGAGCTGGTTCTACAAAAGAGGGGCCTGAAAGCTGAAGGCTCTGCCTCCCATTCTACTCTTTCTAGGAACCACAAGTAATCCAGCAGTCTGAGAGCGAAGTGCTCTATTGGGGTGATACGGTACTATGAGTACTACTAAGATAAGATGGGGGCCTGATTATTCAAAGCCTTGTATGTGAGGAGAAGGATTTTAAATTCTATTCTAGATTTAACAGGGATCCAATGAAGCGAAGCCAATATGGGAGAAATATGCTCTCTCTTTCTAGTCCCTGTCTAGTCAAGTCCTGTCAGTATGAACATGAATAACATGTTAATTTTCTTTATTCATTATCAATTTTGGGTAAAATACTAACATGTTTAATCATTTGGTAATGTAACCCCCCACCCACCCCCCAAAAAAACAAACAAACTTGGTATCAGCCAACCTGCTTCCTCTACTGATGTCCGTAAGCATTTAGTGAGGCCTACAGAGGAGCGATCATAGAAAGTAATGTGCAGCAGGTAATTTTAAGTGCAAAGTTTCTAAATGCTCAACAAATATCAGCACAAAACGTGTGTGCAGTTTGTCACACAGTGTGTCTGCTAGCTAGAGGGACAGCTGCTGTATTTCCAGGGAGAGCAAAGAATGAGCGACAACTTCACTCAGATGGAGAAAGATGTAAGAAAGAGGAAGGAGAGGAAGAAGAGAGCAGCAGCAGCTGATCACAGCCTGCACACCAACATCATTT
>VUQJ01043157.1:0-12415 GCA_015108635.1 Andinoacara biseriatus
AAAAAAAATAAGCTAAAAAAAAAAAAAAAAAAAAACTGACCTGCAGACCAGACAAACTTTGGTTCACTGTAATCAGTATCATACTTTGGGTCTCCTCTTCCAGCTCTACACACATATCCTGCTGTGTGTGTCTGTCCATCAATGATGTAGGAGTCCTGTGCAGTCCCACTGCCATCAGGTAGCAGCTCATAACTGTAGGATTTCTCTGATCCATCAGGAACAGCTTTATACCAGTAGAAGCTCCATCCTGCAGACGGATGTTCAACCTCACAGTTCAGAGTTACTGAGGCTCCAGGACTCAGCCATGATGGAGACACAGTGAGGACAGGACGGGGTCCATCTGTTCAATAAAGATTTTCTCTGAATGAACATGTAGTACAGTCTCTGAACAGTGAGCTCAGGTTAATGTAAATGTAATGTAATAACTGATGTCAACACTTTTGTAAAAGTTTTATTTCTTTTAATAAGAAAATATGTGATTTTTCAGATGGGCAATAAAAGCAGAATTGAGTGATCAAAAATTCAACTTGATTCAATTCAGTTGTATTTATAATGCCAAATCACAACATTCACCTTGATGCGCTTTATGTTGAAAGGTAACGACCCTACAATAATTATAACGGTCATAATAAGTTGTGTCATACATTTGTGTATTTACCCCCTGGATCAAAAATAAAGTCTTTTTCACTCTAAGACACACCGTTTTAGAGATATTAACAACTATCATTTGAGCTGATTTGATCATTATCAGGTTCATTTCTTTGACCTTCACCCAATTATGGCAAAAATGTATCAGGCGATCTCAGAGGTCACTGGCACATCTTTCATGCAAATTTGATATGAATCAGACTTTTAGTTTTCTCCCCTCAGAGGGTGGGCTAATAAATATTTATAAAATAAATATGTATTCCAAACTAAGACTATATAAATCTATACAAATGATAACACATTTTACAAAGTGTTCAATCAGCTTAAAGGAAATATGACTTACTGTCAGAA
This sequence comes from Andinoacara biseriatus, assembly GCA_015108635.1. Taxonomy (NCBI): domain Eukaryota; kingdom Metazoa; phylum Chordata; class Actinopteri; order Cichliformes; family Cichlidae; genus Andinoacara; species Andinoacara biseriatus. The sequence goes on from VUQJ01043157.1 coordinate 1,000, forward strand.
ACTGTCAGTGTGACTGAATCACTCCACTGTGTTTTATACTGTGAACTTTTCATTCGGCCCTTACAGCGGTAGTTTCCACTGTTGGATGTTGAAGCAGTTCTAATCCTGAATTCAGTTTGATTTGGAGGTTTTCTGGAGCTGTTTGTTTCCCATTCATAATCCCAGACAGTGTCTCCTCCATGGATCTCACATCTGACAGTGATGGTCTCTCCTCTGTAGATCTCAGTCCAGTTTGGATGCAGAGTCACAACAGCTTTGTTTGGGACTGTTAATGTTCAAGAAAGAGAACAAGAACACATGAATGACAAAAAGGTTCAGCTGCCATCAGATGTAGAGCTTTGTGGAAAGTTTAATTTAAACTCACCAATCCAAACTGACTGACTGTACTCTGTGTAGTAAACTGGGTCTCCTCTTCCTCCTCTGCACCAGTAGAGTCCTTCCTGTGAGACTCTGATTTGTCCATTTGATAGTAAAACTGCATCCTGTAGGGTCACAAGGTTATGAGATTTGTCAAGTCTTTCCCAGTAGTATTTCCATCCAAATGATGATGATGATGATGATGATGATGATGGGTTCACAGAGCAGGTCAGGGTCACACTGCCCCCTACTGGAACAGCTGTGTTATCAGCTCTCAGTTCAGCCTTTGGTTTAGCTGCAGTTCAGTTTAGAACAAGAACAGAACAAGTAAATTAATCAGAACAATTTAAAGAACTGGATGGAAATATGTAAATGATCAGATATCATGAAACCTTAATGATGAAGCTGTAACAAACTGTGTCACACAAAATACTCTGAAATAGTCTTTTGAGCAACACTATGATTTATTTATTATTAATTAACTCAAAAGTTAAAACTCTTGTGTCTTTTGTCCTGTTTCCCTCCTCTCAACAGCAACCATTCAGATGACTGCCGCGTCCTGAGCTTGATTCAGCTGGAGGTTTCTTCCTGTTAAAAGAGAGTTTTTCCTTCCCACTGTCACCAAGTGCTTGCTCATAGGAGGTTGTGTGATTGTTTGGTTTTTCTCTGTATTATTGCAGGGTCTTTGCCTTACAATATGAAGCACCTTGAGGCAACTGTTGTTGTGCTTTCATGCTAAATAAAATTGAGTTGAACTGAATTGAATTTGAATAGGACTGCTTAATCAAGGGTGTTTGAATTTGATTTGGTATTACTGGGCAACACAACTCAGGTGTATTATGCTCTATTTATCAGTAAATGAATTCCCTATAGTATTTAAATAAGCCAGATGATTTATCCCGGTTTTTACCTTTAACCTGGATATTTAAAGCATTTCTTTAAATATCAGAAGTTTCATTAAATTAAACCAGAAGACGACTCTTTCCAAACCTTCTCTTTCTCCTCTAGAAGGAATGGTAAACAAAGATGGTTTCAGTAAAAGTATCTCGAGGTGCTATCACGTAACAATGCTTCACTCATCAAAAAATTTGAGGGACACAATAAAAATCTGGAGGGAAGATTTTGAATGTGCTATATCAGAAACTGGTTGGAGAAATGCTTGTGCTATAGTGCTCACGCTCACACAAACAGAACTGAATAAAGACAATAAAAACAGTGTAAAGTGTACAGGATCTAAAGCTGTGGTTCTTGAGTCAAAAGCGAAAATCTAATGATTATTTTGTAAATGTATAAGATTTATGGCTCTATTGCATTAAAATCAAAGAATTCATGTTAATTGTTTTGGCAATTTAAAGATGAACAAAGTGAAAATTGCTTCTATGATTTTCCTTTCAGTGAGTTTAATCCTTTTGAGTTTAGAGCAAAATAAAACTAAATATGACTTGCTAAGTAATTTGGGTCCAAACACCAAACAAACAATTAGTAACCCTGCATGTGAAACATTATCTGTAATTTCCCTGACGGAACCCTCCCAAAGGGATTAATTAAGTTAATCTAATCTACACAACAAGCCTCCATAGATAGAAACTCATGGGGGCATCAAGGAGTAAAAGTACTATGTAAATTACATTTTTTAGTAGTACATCCAAATGCTTTGCTGTTTATTAAAAATTTGTAGCACTATGGTTTAAAATGTCTAGTGAGACATTCAGTATGTGCACAGCTGCAGACTACTGGGATTTGGCCTCGTGTGTTTCCTCTCTGTTTGAAATGCATGATTCCAGATTCACTGTTAAAAGAGATTCAAAGAGATTCACTTTTTAAGGAGATTGTTTCTGAGAGAGGGTACAAACAAAAGCATATGTTTGCCCTGCCTTTTAATGCTGAACTAAAAAATAAACTTACACTATTGTTGAAAGACAAAGTATTTTGTTGTGTTTCTGGATGAAACTTTGTGGAATATAAATTAAAACGAGAGAAATGTCCAACTTACGTAATACTCTCAGTGTGATGGCATCACTCCACTCTGTAAAGTGAATGCCGCTTCTGATACAACATCTGTATTCTCCACTGTCAGACTCAGTAGCTCTGCTGATTGTGTGTTCATTGGATGTTGAAAGTGTGTTTAACTTGTTTGGAATCCATGAATATATCCACTGATTATCTCCACCTCCCTGAATCTCACATCTGACAGTGACGGTCTCACCGCTGAATATCTGAGTCCAGGATGGCTGCAGGGTCACAGTGGGCTTGATACCAGCTGTTCAAACAAAAATATCTCATTAGCAGATTTACAGAAATTTAAAATCATTATAAAGCTCTCCTGGTTTTTATTGCTCTTGTTAATGATCATATGTTTGCTTCCTAGTGACAATTTGACTTGAAAATCATCAATGAAATGTTTTGTTTTTTATTAAATAAATTAAAGCAGCAGAGTGACTGAAAACAACTAAGTGCGCACAAACCTAAACTGTAAGTCTGAACGTCAACACATAAACAGACAATAACATGAAATCAACTTCAGGTTCTCTTTTAAATTTTATAAAGAGGTTTTATAGTCAAATATCCCAATATTTACTGATTTCTTCATCTTTACATTTACATATTTACACATTTATGAACATATCATTTGTGAGTTGTCAGGTAGCTGTTGGTTCCTAACATTACTGTTAAATCCCCAATGAGTGATTATGAGGTCATGAATGGTGAGTAATACGCGACCTGCTGGTGTGTTCTGAGCCTGTGAGCCTGAGATCAGGGTTAATGAACCCATGACTTACAGACACCTGTCCACACACCTTGCTGATCAGTCACAGCAAAGGTCGCGTGAACAAAGACAAAACTGGAACTGGACACTGGTCTGTATTTTCAGTGTCAGAGCATTAATACCTGTGCATGCAGATTTATTTACACATTTACAAACATTATTACACACACAGATTTGAATACACACACACAAATCTAGACACAGATCGAAACATCAAATGACAGAAAATATAAATGTGCATATTTGTGTGTATATTTCTTGTTCATTCTTCCAGCAGAATCCACAGACATAAAAATAAGTCAGTGTATGAATGAGCGGAGTGCAGAGATGTGAACCCAAATAGGCTAAATGACTTGAATAAAAGTGAGCTCTCACAGCTGAACAGTCTGAAAGTGTGGAAAAAGTGAAACACAAGGATACCAGTAAGTGTGCACAGATGCTTTGATAAAGTCGGGAAAGATGCAGCAGGACTGTTTATACATGAGTGTGACCAAAAAACAGGTGAAAACAACCAGGAAGAAAATGAACACAAAGAATGAAAGAAAACCAGCCTTCAAAGTAAAGAGGAAATAACCAAAGAACAAAAACTAAACAGGAAAGACAACAGAAACAGGAAGAGGAACTAAGAGAAAGATGAGATAGGGAGGGGAACACACACTGAAACACTGAAGGAAACTAAAACTACGACTAATAAAACTCAAATCATCAGCAGAAAAACCATAAAGTAAAAACAAGAATCAAAGCTTCAGTGATGTCACAGTGAATAAAACCCACATTCTGCTACAAAGAAACCAAACCAGGAAAATCAAACATGAAGATAAACGCCAGGAACCCAAAACTGAGACAAACAGAACTAAAGACCAAGATAGTCACAAAGAAACAAAGATGGATCTATTTCACTTGTTACTCGTGTGCGTGTGAAGCCTTATTAGTTTCTAATTAGCAGCTCTCAGACTTTTTTCCAAGACGACACTCAGAGAGCACACCATGTTACTATAAATATCTGTGAGTGTCAGAATTCATAATAAGACTCAATAAAATGCTCAGTCAGGACTATAATTGTTTGAGTCTCTTTTCCCATTAAAATTAGTCACATTTAGCTTGTGGTCACGTGGGGGGGCTTGAGCCTATCCCAGCTGTCATAGGGCAAAAGACAGGGCCCTGCGACAGGGTGGGCCTGTGTCAGCCCACTCAGTGAGTGTGAAGAAATAAATAATGAACAAAATAAAATGCCAGAAAATCTGTATGAAGGTAACAGACACTCATATAAGTTCAGAGCAGTAGTTATCTAGAATATCTCACTTTTGGTATTTAATTATTCGACCATATGTGTCACTTTTGTCCATCCATCCAATCTGGACTTAACACACTCCTGCTGTAATCAGCTGCACCTGATTCACTGTCTTCTGGGGAATCAGTACAGTGATCTGTTAAGATGGTCACATCAACATGAAAAGAAGATCAGTCTGTATGAAGGCAACAAACTGCAGTAAATATACAGTTTGTGTAACAGCTGAATGAAACATCTGCTCAAGTGGTCACACTCTTAATATGATAATTTTAACTAATAAATTGAATGAAATTGATGTCAAGCAGGTATCAGATATCAGGTGATAACTGTGACGTGTATAAACTGGAAGAAAATTTCATTATTACCTTCAGCATTTCCATAGATGACTGCACCGAGCACTAAAATAAAGAATTAAACTTTATCAGATATCATGTCACCAAATCAATATAAAATAAGGCTTTTTTAAAGACATTTTCACATGAACAGTAATCGCTAAATTTCTGTGCTCCTATTTATTAAACAGGCTGTAAACATACAGTAATAACTAAAACAACTGTAACACAGTGCGTAACTGTAAGTGATGCAGAAAGCAGCAGTGTATCAAACATTTTGCTTAAACAGTCACAAAAATCACAAGTATGCTTTGTTCAAGCTCTCAGGTAAACAGGTTAAAGCAGTGATGCACTGTAATTCTCACAGATGAGAAACATTTTTATTAATTCAAACAATGTCAGAAGTGTACTTACAGAAAAACCCCATCATGGAGAGCAAAGAGTGCCCCATCGTCACATCCAGCCCTGCAGCACTCTGACCCACAACTGATCTCAAAGAGTTTTATTTTGAATAAATAAGAAATGCAGAAAAAGGGAAGTTATATTTTGAGACAAGTTTTTCTCCAACTTCTTCTTCTGATTGGTCTCTCTGTGCTTCCTTCCCTTTCACACCAGCCTCAAACCGCTCCTGTAGCAGCAGTGGGTGACAGGTTTACGTTTCCTGTCCATTACAAACAAGAAGCTTGTTTCTTGTGTTGTGTTGTTACCTTCCTCTATGATACACAAAGAGGTTCTGTTGCTTCAAGTTAGGAGACATATTTTCACCAGCTAGGTCATAATTTCCATAATCACCATTTTCTTCTTTAGAAACAAATTTTTGCAGCATCCTGTGGATCATTATCATGCTGCAATATTCCTCTTCTGGCAGGTCTCTGGAGACTGGGAGTCACTGGGAGTCACTGGGAGTCACTGGGAGTCATCTTAGCCAGTGTTTTGGTATCTCCACAGGCATTCATGGAGCCATCTATAAATGTCATCTCCCCAACATGTATTATACTCAGTCCCTTGTCATCACTCTCCTACCTCCAGGACTCTGCACTCACAGTGATAGTCCTGTTCTGGACCCCATCTGAACACATTTATTTTGTTCTCATTGACCAAAGTGTGCTCCCAGCATTCATCAAGCATCATGTTCATCAGCAAAGTTTAGTCCTGCAGTTGTTTTATTCTTGGATGTCTGCACATGTTGATGTTGTGCAGTTCAAAGAAACTCAGTTTTTTCAGTCTGAACTACTTGTGCGTCTCTTTTTCAGTGGTCAAACTTGAATTGCATCTTCCTCAGCATCATCTTTAGAGGACAGCTCTTATTAGTGCTAATAGAATTATGAATGTTTATCAGATGAAGTATGCTGAAATTCTTCCTTCAGGCTGCATAAAAACACAAATATTTGATTTGATTGTTAGCTCTAATATTCTCATGCAGTACTAAAGTGAAGACGTTCCTTTGAGCTCAGCATAGATCTGTAAATTTTCTCACCTTGTGGTGGGATTTTGGTTTGAAGTTTGGTTCAGACCCAAACACAGGCAATGACTCATAAAGCTGATAGTTTGAGGCCAAACAGGCAACAAATGAAGGAGGGAGGGGGGTAGCAGGAGACACAGCTGCCAGCCACCATCTCACTGTGTCTCACCTTTACTGGTAATTAATGAATATATAAATAAATATAATGAATATATAAATAAATATAATAATAATTTAACAAGTTAGTTGTACAAAAAACATGATGTCAGGATGTTTTTGTTAACTTGTGTATCTTGCACAATTAGATATTATAGGAATTATCTTTATTTTTACTCGTGTTACCATGGTATCTTAAAAACCTCAGTGCATATTGCAAAGTATTGCAACAAACCATGTTTTACTTTACTGTGTTACACAGTTTATTTATAACTGCACCCAACACAATTTTCAGTTCCCTTTTACACGTAATGAGGTTTGATAGCAAATGTATCAGATGTGCTGATACTCGGCGTTAACTTCAGCTGATTCTGACGCGTGCTCCACAGCTGTGTACCCACACGTTGACAACTTCAAACTTGTCTTCACTTACTTTTATTATTTGTGATCGACAGCAAGTAGTTCTCGTCTCTATCGTTGAACAGTATATGCAGCCTAACTAAACAGTGCAAATGCTGGCATACCTGTCTGACACAGATTGCACGGTCAAAAACTGTTGCGCCCCCAAATAAGCGAACCATTTCCCCTATAAATACAATGACTCATAAAATAAATGCCCCCTAGTGTCCAAACACATAATAGAAAGAAAGAAAACAAAATGGCTAAAATGGCTCTTACAGCAAGAATAAGACATCACCACAGTCACACCAGAGCTAATGTGTTTTCAGAAGGCATCAAGGTTCATGTTCTGTAGAAGATGTGTAGTCTGATTTTATTTTAACTTTAATACCTTTAAACAGTTAATGTAGCACAGGGGTGTCAAGCTCCAGGCCTCGAGGGCCGGTGTCCTGCAGGTTTTAGATGTGTTCCTGATCCAACACAGGTGTGTTTGATCAGGGACACATCTAAAACCTGCAGGACACCGGCCCTCGAGGCCTGGAGCTTGACACCCCTGATGTAGCATTTAAAGCACAGTTCCTGCAACAAACTGAATGTTCTTCATTGTTTCAGTTCTGATATCTGATTGGGGGGGGGGCGGCTCACTGAGGTTTCTTTAAGTGCAGATAATTCACAGTTATACCACAAAAAATATTCACACATTATTTTCCATCAGTTATGTCTTTTTATTTTTATTCAGACCTGCATTTTTTCATGGCCAGCAGGGGGCGACTCCTCTGGTTTAAGTCTAACCCTATTAGAAAAGAACTCTAATGCTTCATTGATTCTCCACCAAGGCCTCCACCTGCTGCCCAATCCACACTGCATCTTCCGTACAGCATTATCTGCCCTCACAGCTGATTTTATTTTGTTTCAGCTTTGCACTTAAGTATAATGTTACTGTGAGTCAGAGGGCTGAACTACACATGACACAAACACATAAATGTTCACTGAAAGTTAATAATGGTCAAAAACAGGCAAAAAAAGACAGCATATGGTGTGCTAACCAAGCTAATTAACACAGTAGAAGTAGAAGGGTCAGAATCAGAATCTTTTTTGTCATTATCCCAAAAGCACAACAAAATACATGCTGAGATGAAGTCAAGGAAGAGAAGCTCGGCACCTTCTCTGGTGTGGTTTACTAATGTAAAATCAGTGGTCAGAGGATGAATGTTAGTTACAGATAATCTTACTCACCAAATAAAATCTGAGAAGAATGGTTGGGGACATGTTGGCTGATAAATAAATAGCTGTCATATTAGGTGTGTATGTCAGCTAGTCATGATGTCTATCTCCCTTCCTTTAAACACATTCAACAATAAAACCATGATATTGCCTACTAGCTAAACATTGTGTAGTAGGTTAGCCTACAAACCTTTATATACACACACATAAACAAGCAAGCAATGACATAATGTGGGATTTCTAAGGTCCCTCGGAGGTTCAGCAGTACTGGGAATAGTGGGTGTGTCAGTGGGAAGTGCTCGGGTAACAAAAGGCCATGCACCAGGTGTAGCAGGCCTGTTTGTCTTGCTCAGTGAAGGAGGCTGATTTACCACAGTTCTCCAAGCTATATGTTCAGTATATGTACCCTTGGTAAGTTATATTTTGAGTTTTTGTTACTGCTGAGCACTTTTGCACCTGCTGGTGTGTCGTAGGAAAGCTAAACAAAAGCATCTCTTCCAGGAATTACTGCAGCTGATTAACTGATAACTTGAGCGTAGATGTTTCCTCCAGAGGCATGTGATAAACTTTGGTTCTAAAAACTCATATTAACAGAATACCAGTTGAAGAGAGTGGTGTCAATTTGAGCTTTTTTTTTCAATCTGTTATCATCTGTGTTACAGTTGAGGGTTAAAATAACAGTTCAGCTTAGGTTACAATAAGAGTTCAATACTTATGTGTGATAGTCAAGCTTCGGGGTAATAGACTCGGGAATGCATTGTAGTTCCTGAATATAAAAGTAGCCAAACAAACATACCTGTGTTTGTAGAGAGAGCAGAGGAGGTAGCAGTTACTCCTGGATAAACACTGCTAACAGGACAAGTCAAAATATGAGAATTACACAGATCCCCAGCAATACATGTTTGACAATAAGACAATCTGAAACCAATGTGCATACTCCCCAGCCTCTTTGTTAGGTCATGTAAAAGAATAATTTCAGGAAACAGGCATAACCTCATGACAGTACATGAGCTACAACCTGGGATATTTTCAGAGACTTTCTTTGTGGTTTAAAAACGTGACGCTGTGATACGTTATGGTGCAGGAACAGCACTGCCATATCTGTAAATCTGTGGAGTAACAGAGAGAATAGCTTTAGGCTCTCTGTGGAGTCCAGAACAGTACCAGAACATCTACTGATGTAATAAGGTGCATCATCAGTACAGAAACATGTAAACAGTGTTAGAATATAGATTATAAACAAAACAGGGGGAGTGGGGGGGGCTGTCTTGTGCATTAGTGAGAGAAATGCACAAAAGCAACTGAGTAAACAAACAGACTTGGTTGCGTGAGTTTGCCTTACGCAATAAATTGTGCAATCATGCATCTTCTTGGTGTGGTTTTTGCCTTATCACACCCATAAATGCCAGCGCCAAATAGATCTCCTTCCACTACGAGCGAACCTTTTTACACACGTACGTTGGCACAACTCTCGTTTTTGCACTGGTGATGTTGCATATTTGATATTTGCCAGGTGATTTCTAAGGAAAAACATAAAGTTCATACTGTGTACAGAGAACAAGAAAAACACAAAAAATATAAAATCCTGATAATACTGTGCATCACATATCACTGTGTATCTGAAAAATATTGAAACCATTTAACTTTCATCGGCCAAATAAACAGAGGAGAAATGTCTTCATGCAGTCCACACAGGTTTGACAGACGGAGTTAAAAGATAAACAGAAGTTCACATCCATCCATCCATCCCACAAACTTCATAAGTTTAACAAACGATCTGTCAGATATAATCTACTCAGTGACATGTTTTTAATACAGTGAAATCCCACCTGAAATCTTGAATGCACGGCTTGAATCCTGCCTCTGCACGCACATCATATTACATGTGTCTGACAGGATAACTTTGAACTTAACGACATTCCCTTGTTTATATCTATTATAACTATTTAGAAGCAAGGTAAGTAGCCGAGCTGTTGCCAAACAAAAGGCAGACAGAGAGCATCAGCCTAATGCTGCTTCTTATTCAAGATTGTACTATTTGTTTTCAGTAAATCATCTGCAGCTTCAAATGGAAATACTTGATTTCCCCTCAAAAATAATAAGAAATGCAATTATTATAGGCACTTATATGTGCATTTATATGGTGTTTTGGTCTTGTGACAATAAGGATGGCAGGATTTTTTCTCACAAATGGATCATGTGAGAACAGGTAATAAGATCTTAGTAAAGAGTTCATAATAAGTTATAGGAGTAACTGTGGAGAGTCTGTGGGTCTTGTCCTCATCGATCTCCTGCTCCAGGCAGCATCAGCAGTGTGTGGATGGTGGGCATGTGTTTGATCCCCTAACAGCAGGGCTGACCCCTCCAGAAGCTCCTGAACTCCACCCAGATGTCATCAGCTGAGCAGAAGCAGAGAGAAGAGCTTTAACGTCTCTAATGGTTAACATGCAAATCATTTAATGCACCCGATCTGATAAAAGCATCAGCACAAAGAAGAAAAGCTGCTTTTCATTTTTATCACTGATGGATTTTTTTGATTATCATCTGACTGCAGGGCCAATCGGTACCCTGCATCTTATTACATGTTAATTAGAGAAAATATTAGAACTAGCATTAAAGGGAATTCTCCAAAAAAAAAATTGCAAGAAGAAAAGAAAAGTTAGAGATCTTTAGAAATGCTGTTTTTCAGCTCCAGTGATCGATGATCTTCTCCTCTGGATGCATTCACCTTCGCAGACAGGTGAGGTGGGTCTATAGTAAAGACCCACCTCACCTGTCCTCGAGCTGTAGTCTCCGCCCACGGAGGTCCTCCTTCTCTTACCTGGAACGGCGTGGCTCAGCACGACACACACGGTCTTGTGCAACGAGGGTTACTGTCGCCTACTGAAAATCACGTGATTTGCGCAAATGAAACCAGTAACCGTGCGTGTCCGCTGCAGCTCACCTGTGGCATAAGCGTCGTAAAGATGGGCGGCAGTGAGACAAAAGAGCAGAAGAAAATCAATTCCGGACAACCGACCACAAACTACCCGGGACACCAGAGCAGCCACACGGCAGCTGGAAGGAGTTTAACTTTACAGCCACGGAGGAGAAAACAACAATTCCGGCTGAAAAAACGCCCCGCTAGTATAGATGGCAGCACCGGGCTTTGGGGTCATTACGATCCTTCGAGGCGCAGATACGTGGAAACTGACCTGGACCTTTACTATGAGCTGCAAAACCATCTGGAGAGTGCGCGGCAGAGGATGAGAGATAAGGGGAGGAAGGAGGCTGTTTCAGAGGGTCTGAGCACCAGTTTGGTGAGCGGACAGGAGAAATGTTACGACCCCAACGACAGCACACTCACATTTGTTGATGGAGACGATGATATGGACTGTAAGTACTCAGAGAATCAGACCTTTAAATTTAACAGCATGAGCTTTAAGGAT
>VUQJ01043158.1:0-11382 GCA_015108635.1 Andinoacara biseriatus
TTATTCTGACCATTGTCTCTGTTTCAATAAAGTCTCTCCAGCATCTGAAATCAAATCTGTGTCGTGTGTCAAAGCTTCATCTGACGGTTGGTAACAGAATCTGAAGAATTCTGATAAAAAGTTGAATAAAGTGAGAGACGATGATGATGATTCCTCTGAGTCTTATTAGCAGTGTCTGTATTTGGATCCAGGTTCTGAGCAGCGTTTCATCCTCTGTGAATGAGATGAGTTTGTATTGTTGTCAGTCTCCTTCTTCAGTGTCAAACACTTTGTGCTGCGTCCTGTGTGCAGGAAATAAAGCAGAATGGACTCTGCTGGCACACAGCTCTGCGATTAAAGGCAAACGACACAAAGCAGCTGGAGAAGCTTTTCTAACAGCTTAGATTGTCATCAGCTGGAAATGCAAAGAGCTTCTGCTTCTTTGTGACTTTCAGTGAAAGAGAATAAAACTCTGCGATCGGTCCAAACGCTGCACACACAGCTGTGATGCTTTTTAGCTTTGCACACAGATTTTCAGAGCTTTGATGAAGAGGAGCAGTTTGGTGCTAATAATGAAATCTATGAAACTGCTGCACATCTCCCACAATTCCACAGTAAATAAATGATAATAACAAATCCTGACTCGAGTCGTTTCACGTAAAGTTTATAAATCTGAGATCTAAAAGTCAGACGAGGACCATCAAACTGTGAGTGTGTCTTTACTGTTCAGCCTACACAAGAAAACAAAGTTCACATGTGCTGCTTGAATATGATTTGTTGCTGTTTTAATCCGCAGTAAGAGTTTTCTTTCCAAATGAAGCCAAACTTGCACGTAAACTCTGATCAGCTCTGACAGCAGCAGCAGAGGCTGTGTACAAGAATAAGAGCAGGGAAGGGACACACAAACACTGTGACTGTGGCCGGCTGCTTAACATCAAATCCTTTCACCACACTCACATTCCAGATATCTGAAATTGATTTATGAGCTGACGTATTAGTACATTAAGATCTCTCAGATTCCATTCTGACAGTAGAAATGACGTCAGCTTTACCATCGAGCTGTTTGGAGGATCCAATTCAAGAAATCTGCAATGAATTACTGACTGTCTGAAACACACATTTCAGAAATCTACAATGAAATTATGACTAGTCATAAAGTAAACTCCAGATATCTCGCTTATTGTTCTAGTCACAATTCTAATTCAAGATATCTCAAATGTATTCTTAGATATATAGTTTTGACTATTGTAAATAATGACGAGGCAAAACTAAATCAGAGATATCTAGAACTGTAATTCTGACTAGTCAAAATTCCCTTTCAGATTTCTGTAAATCAATTAGAGATATCGTTTATATTCAGGGTATCTTAAATTAACATTCTGACTAGTCAGAATATTTGTCATATGTTCAATTAGCATTCTGTCACAAAGTAACAGATTTATGGAGCATTTTGGCAGAACAGCAGTTTGTTACAACAGTCTGCCATAATGTGTCGACTGTAGCACTTTGAGCTCCTCTGACCTGTTTTTCAGAACACTGAGTGTGTCAGCGGAAAGTAAATCAGTCTTCAAGTAAATGATGTTCGCGTTCTCTTCATACCCCACGTTGAAGAGCTCTTTCTATATTGTGGCATTTTCTTGCAATTCGGTCCAGAACAGCCAGCAGCGTTGCAGAGATTCTATACAGGCAATTGTTTGGACAGCTCAGTGCAGCACAAGGGGGCTTACACACAGTCTATATCTAAAAATGTTATTTTGAGTCATAATTACGTTTTCGATATCTTACATTGTGATTACAGATGTGTGACCCGTCGAGTGACGAATCCGCTGACGTCATTTGAGATATCTTGAAAATGGAATTTTGACTAGTCAAAATGTAACTGAAGATATCTTGAATTATTATTCTTACTAGTCAGAATGTAAATGCAGATATCTTAAATGACCATTCTGGATAGTCAAAGTGCAGTTTTAGATATCTGAGATGTAATTAGGGCGAATCAGACCAAACTGCCACAGTGTGACATGCTCCTGCTGCTTTATGAGAGATTTACATAATGAGCTCATTGTGGCCACTAACTGATGTAATAGACAACACATGCAGAAATGTGAGGTGTGAAAAAACATACAAATCTGCATCGATTCCACTAAAGTGTCTCAGTGTTAAAACCTGCCTGCTGACACACGATACACAGCAGTGCGTGTTTGCAGCTGAAGCCTGTTCATGCTCTACTTCAACAGCAGATTTCTCCACATGCAGACGGAGAAATGGATCATATATTTGTTTGAATTTGAATAATATTCCCCGTTTAAGCTGTTAAATAAGCAATAAAGAAACACGTATCCTCATGCGAGTGCACTCTGCTGTCGGCTGACATCACTGAGACTCAGCTGTCAGTCTCAATCTGTCCTCTGAAAGTCTGAGATTTGTCATGAAGATTAATTTCCGTTATGATGGGATTCCTAACACAATGAAGGAAAACTGCTTGTAGAACATTTTTAAATATTTATTCAAATCCATCAAAATACAACAGTAACTATTGTGCTGTTGGTTAGGATAGAATGCAAAAGAAAATAAATTTAAGTTTCTATAATATTTTTTAGATGTTTTTTGTGAGGAGTGAGAGTTTAGAATTGGTCTGTAATTACTAATTAACAGTGGATCTGTCTTAAGTAACTGTTATTACGGCACATGTGACAGAAACAAGCAAAATGGCCGCCTGAGAGCAGCTATATGTGTGTGTGTGCGTGCGTCTGTGTGTGTGCTTGTGTGTGTTTAGAAGTGCAGAGTAGGTTTGTTCTTGGTACTTTTGGAGTCTTCCTGTTTGGAGGTTGGTCCCCAGTTCTCGTATGTGGCAGATAACTGAGAAAAAAAAAAAACGCACATGTGATATTCTCGTGTAAAATGACAGCTTCATCTAAACGGAACTTTAAAAGTAAGAACCACAAAGTTAATTAGCAAATCTGATACAACAACAAAAAAACTAGCAAGGGAAAAATGGAGAACGTGGCTGTGCTGGTAACAGGACTAAAGGTGCTCTAACGGAGGGAGATGTTGATGTTGGTGTTCTGTTGTTTAGATTAATAACAGCAGAGATGTGTGGTAAAGTGTACTTTATTGTGCCGTAACACCTGAATAATTGTATAAAATGTTTCATCTTATGTAATAATAATTTAAAACACGTTTGTTCTCTTCTTTGTCTCCGAATCAGAGCAGCTCTTACCCCAGCACTTGTTTCCACCTTCACCCTGCCTGCACTCTCTTCTTCACCTCTCTTATGCACTGTGTGCTGTTTTGGATGGTTGACCCCAGGTACTCCTTGCATGTTCACCTTTCCACCTGTCTCCCTCTCATTGACATGTCTTTTACTGTCATCCCTCTTCTCTTCAGTGCGTACCTCCACCTCTCCAGGCTGCCCCAGGCTTCCAGCTGATCCCTACCCTCACTACAGATCACAGTATCATCTGTGAACATCACAGTCCTCAGAGACTCCTGTCTGTCCATCACCACTGCAAACAAGAAGGAGCTCAGAGCAGATCCCTGATGTACTCCCACCCCCACATTGAACCCTCACTCCTACTTTTCTGCTTCTCCTGCCTTCCTCATGGAGTCCCACAGTTCCTCTTTCATCTGCTTTCTCTGGATCCACAAAGACACAGTGAAGCTCCTTCTCTGACTTCTCCATCAACACTCTCAAAGCAAACATCTGTAGAGCTCTTTCTCACATGAAGTCGTACTGTTGCTCACTGATCATCGTCTCTTCTGACCAACTTTCCCATATCTTCATGGTGTGACTCATCAACTTTGTCCCTCTGTGGTTCCTACAGCTCAGCACATCATCCATGTTCATACCAGTAAACCTCTTCTCCATATCTCAGGCATCCTTTCACTCTCCAGGATTGTGTTAAACAATCTAGTCAAAAAGTCCACTGCCCTCTCTCTTAAAGGTCTCCATACCTCCACAGGTGTGTCATCTGGACCAGCTGCTTCTCTACTTTTCCTGATTAGTTAATTTTTCTCCATCTGTCAGTTTCTACATCCATCAGCTCCTCAAAGCACTCCTTCCATCTTCTCTACACTCTCTTCACTCATTAGTACATTTCCATCTCTATCCTTAAACAACCAATCTGCTGCACATCCTTTCCATCTCGATCTCTTTTCCCAGCCGGTCCAATCACTTGATTTTGTCTCATGGTCATTAAATTTCTTTAGGAAAATTCACACAAACACTATAAAAAAACCAAAACATGGACAAACAGTTTAAAGACATTCACCTCTATGTTTGTGTCGTCTGGATTTTCTCTGGCGTTCAGTCCCGTGTTCCTCCTTGTCTTACAAATGTACAGGAGCAGTAGAAAAACAGACAACAGTAAAACACCAGCCAAGGACAGACACACAGCCAGAGGCAAGCTGAAGTCAGGACAATCCAATGACAGTTTGGAGATTCCTGAAGTGAAACTTTGAGCCTGTGTTGTTGTTGTTGGTGTGATGGTGGGTGGGTTTGAAGCTATGAACAGTAAACACAAAACAATACGAAATCAATACTGTTTAAGACAAATATAATACAGTGATAAATAATGTGGACAGCACTGATCAAACACAAAATACTGCACTGAATATTGTAATAAAGTAAATCAGACATAGCCCAGGGGTTTAAGCCCTTAGAATTTAATACTGTAATTCAGTTCAATTTTATTTATATAGCATCAAATCACAGTCTATGTGTACTGTCTCTGTGAATTGTTTCCCTCTGTCTTTGTCAGTTCTTGTGTCCTAGTCGTGGTCAGTGTTCCACTTCCTGCTTTATTTTGGTAGGGTCTTGTTTCTTGTTTAATTTTCTTTCCTGTATCTTCCTCTCAGGCGTTCCTCATCCCTTCCTTACATAGTGTGTATTTATTGTCTGGATTTTAGTCAGTTCAGTGACAGGTCATTCTTTTCATCACGGTGGACTGTGTGTTCCTGTTTCCAAGTTCTCATCTGTTTATGGATTATACTCGTGGTCTAGCTACCCTGTTCTGTTGTTTTCGGATGTCTCAATAAACACAGCTTGAAGTTACTTCTGCCTACGGCGTCTTGGATTTTGGGTCCAACTCTGCCTGACACACTGCCCGAAATCACAGAAGGTGCTTGACTGTAGCATAAACTTCAAAGATTCCACAGTAGTGTGTATTCAATATTTTCTCTGGAGCATCATTCATTCCAGCTGTTCAAAGCTCCATATAGACGACATATAAAAGAAAAGGGTCACGGACTTAATTGAAAGAGACTGAAGTGGCTCCCAGCAGGTTACAACCAATTTCTTGGCAGCTGTCAAGTGGATCCTACAATCTAACCTACAGAGGTGCCCGACAATGTTGCCGTTAATCCTGAATAAGTCCTAAACTGCTGCATCAGTCCTACATACATAACCAGAAATCAAATCTTTGAACCCTACGCTGTAACCTACGACCAGTGATGGTGTAGTTACCTTAAAAAAGTAAGCTGCTTAGTGATTACTGCTTACTCTTTAAAAAGTAGCTTACTTACTTTACTGACTACTTAATTTTAGAAGTAACTAAGTTAGATTAAAAGTAACTTATTAGTTACTTTCATCAGCTGCCGGTGTTGTGCCAAAAAGTGATCGTCTGCCATAAAGTGATTCCAATGCTTCTGTGTGATTTTATGTGTAACACCTTTGCTTATATTGGTAAACAGAGCGCAGGCAACATGATTTATGAAGGGCTTATATATAAAATGAAGAAATAACCTGTTTTTCAACAATTTTTAGGAGTCTGTGTTATTGTACCTACATTATAATCAATACAGAGCTTTTTGGTCACTTCAAATATCTTTATAAAACTGTGATGTTTTATTTGTTGGCATTTTTGCAGCTTTCTGAGCCAGATTTCTGTTTTAAAAGACATTTTTAATGTCAATGACAGTTTTTACCTTGATTAAAAAACAAATATATAAAAGCTGAGTGCACCCTCTACCTTGTGATAGAAATGCTGTTTCTCACTCAAAATGACCTGATATCAATGATGAGAGATATGTTTGACACATTTCACATATAAATACAGGCAATTATTTTCTGGCAAATACCAAAAATCGCTTTTTGGAGTTTGGTGTTTTTGAAGCTAGTTAGCACTTTGTCACCAGCACAGAGCGCACAACTAACATTGGTATTGTCATCTTTAGATGACACAGACTCACAATAGTTCCTGTATTTGCAGCTAGAAAACACGCGTCTCTCTCCTCCCTCCATTGTTTACGTTTGTGTCGCTGTAATGTTGTTGTCCTCATGCTCAAAACGGGACTGAACTGTTGCATCGGCCAGACGTCGCTCCCCGAGACGCAAGAAGAAAGCAAAAATATACCTTTGTACTGAGGAACATGATAAAAAGTAACACACAGTCATTTGGATAAGAAGCTTTAATTTGATTACTGGACTGCAAATAGTAACGCGTTAGATTATTCGTTACTGAAAAAAAAAAAGTCAGTTTCGAGTAACTTGTTACTGACATCACTGCCTACGACATAATCTATGCCGCAACGTACGCCGTAACCTGATATTCTCCTCTCATCGTAGGGTTCAGAGAGCGTAGACGTGCACCGGATTTCAGGGTATTAACTGTTCAATAAATGCAGTTTATATAAAGTCAATGAGTAATATAAATTATAATAATAAATTAGTTAAATAATCGTGATTTCAATATTGACCAAAAATAATGATCATGATTTATTTCCATAATTGAGTAGACCCATGTTCTGTGTATAAAATTGTAATGTCCATGTTTCGTGATACTTGGGCACTCCCGTTCCCAGACCCCCTCCACTGGAAGTCTGAGGTGGTCAGAGACCATCAAAAACTGAAAGAGTTTGGACTCCATACCTTTGGTTTTACCCTGCACAGTAAATAATTTTGGAATTGAGTGAGCAGGTAAAGAATTTTGCCAAGGAACACTGCATGCCTTCAGTGCCGAACATAACCAGAAGTAAAGGAAAAGGAAGAAAGAAAGCAGTCCATAATCATTAAAAATATGTTTTAGACAGTGGTGTGACACCCACCCACCACACCCACAGCTGTGGAGAGATTTGTGTGTCATCTTTACATTGAATTTCAACTTCATCTTCACTCCTGGGGTGTATTTTATTTTTAACAATCAGTTACGGGCTGAACATGATTTATGATTTATAAAAGAAACTTACCACTTATGACAAAAATGTCTGCAGTTATGTATGAATCTGGCTTCAGAGGGTTGCCATAACCACACCTGTATTGTCCAGAGTCAGCCTCGGTCACCTGTGTGATAGTTGCGTACAGTCCAAATGCAGATCCTGCTCTGTATTCAATGCTGTATCTTCCACTCGGAGCTTTCTCATCGGTTGTGTCAATGAGAACCTTCCCTTCATTATTACATGAATTCTTACAAAGGAACTTCCTCGTTCCATGGTTGCCATTGGCACATATAAATTCAATTTTATCTCCTTCAGTTGCTGCACGGATGAATCCGGAGTATTTACGAAAGTCTGTAAAATAGACAAACACTCTTTAATAACTACCTTTACTTCCTGTCAGCTGTTACATTCTAATGAGAACATTTCCTCTGTTATAATAACACAGATCTACAGAGTGTTAAAACCTGTAGTGGGTTATACTTTAGTCCAACATGAGCATCAAGCATAACATCATGACCACCTGGCTAATATTGTATTTTGCTGCCAAAACAGCCGTGATTCGTTGAGGTATGGACTCCATGAGACCCCTGAAGGTGTGCTCCGGTATCTGCACCAAGATGTGAGCAACAGATATTTTAAGTCCTGTAAGATGTGAGGTGTTTTCCCTGCACATTGTAACAGCCAGAGGAAAAGGTACGGGATATTTTGTAATGCTGAATGACGCCACAAGGTGGTTCTTCTTCCTTGTTGTATGTGTTGACAGAGAAGCACTGCGGAATGCCACTGATGCCCACCTAGCTGACATCTTGGAGTGCGAGCTCTACTTTTGTGACGAGCTGATTGTGGGATGCTCTTCATGTTTCTATTGTCATGTATGACCTGCCCAGTGCCGTGGACACCTGACGTTTGATGGTCGTAAGTTTTGCCAAATAAAGGCACTGATTTCTGAACCTTGTCGGCTGTGTCTCTGAGTTACCTGGGCATGGCTAGTGTAGTGTCTGATCTTCAAACTGCTATGTTAAACTCTATGTATGTATGGTTTCTTCCTTTAACAACAAGGCCTCAACCTTAGGTCCGAATTGACCTCAGCAAAAAGGAATTTACGATGTGCCCCCTTTGGGCTCTCCTGTTCTCCAAATAAGGAACTGACCAAACATCCATATGGTGAACAACTTTATGATGGTTGAAGTTGTTGTCCACACCTATATATGGTAGAAGTTAGAAATGTGGGAGTTGGCCAGAAGGAAAACAGTATATAACCTTTGCACACCCTTTTCTGAACTGAGATTGGACATTTGGCTGAGCCACTCCCGGGTGATTTTTGTACACCTGTATTGACACTGTCTGTTTTGTAATAAACTACATTTTGCACAAGATATGTTGGCGAGGGTCATTTCTCCAGGAACCACACTCACCAAAGAAGATACAGCACCAGTGCTAGCCGGGCTAACTTCACTAGCCTCTCCTCCCGCACCAGCCTCACATTACAACATCCCACAGATGCTGGATTGGAGTGAGATCCGGGTGATCTGGAGGCCAAGTCAAAACCTAAAACTCATTGTTGTGCTCCTCAAATGGTTCCTGAATCATGTTTGCTCTGTGGCAGGAAGCATTATCCAGCTGAAGGAGGCCACAGCCATCAGGGAATACTGTTTCCATGAAAGGGTGTAGATGGTCTGCAGCAATGCTTAGGTGGTACAAACATCCACATGGATGGCAGGACCCAAGGTTTCCTAGCAGAACATTGCCCAAAGCATCACACTGCCTCTGCCAGCTTGCCTTATTCCTTGTGTAGGTGTTCTCCAGGTATGTGGCGCACATCCACCCGGCCAGTCATGTGATAAAAAAGAAAATGTGAATCATCAGACCAGGATACCTTCTTTCACTGCTCCATGGTTCTTTTCTGATGCTCACCAGCGTTGCCAACTTAGCAACTTTGTAGCTAGATTTAGCAGCTTTTCAGTCCCCTGTGACTTTTTTTTTCCAAAAAGCGACTAGCGACAAATTTAGCAAGTTTTTCCGGTGACGTCGGAGACTTTAAAAGAGTTTTGGAAACCTGAAATCCTCCGTTGTCTCCATGTTTTGTGTACATAAAGCCTTCATAGTGCTTCCGTTCAGGCGATTTGGCATCACCTGACCCCCAAGAGTACCCGGCTGTTGGGTTCTACCTTAAGTCACGTGATTTTAATAGCATAAGTGAGTCTTTCATGTGTTTGTGATGTTATTTTTGAAGAAAAATATAATTTTATATTTTATTTAATTTGTTGAGGAAAACGTTGCTGTATTCTGGCCATTCAAATATATATTGCTCAATAAAATTATTTGTTCATTCAGTTTGTTTACATGTTTTGTTATTTGCACAGAGTACTAGATGTACAGGAGTACACAAAGGAGGAAGTCTACTTCATTGCAGACTGGCTTTTTAAAGAATAAGTCAGCCTTTTGCTATTTGCTCCTATTCTGTTTACATTTTAATAGCACAGCGGTGAGTCTTTTGCTATGGAGGAAAATAGCTTTAATATTTTTTTTTTGGTCCATATCGTACGGAAGCCGAGAGCGGACGTGGTACGTATAAACTTTTTTCTGATAGTTTCCTCGAGATATACAGTTATTTATCTCGTTATCTTGAAATAACGATTATAGTTTTCTTGAGATAACGAGATAAATGACTCATTTTTCAAGAAAACTAGTTAATTTACCGATGGTTTTCTAGAGATCATGAGATTATCATCTTTTCTTGAATGCCATGAGCATTCAGTCAGTTCATGTTTCACTTTAGTCTTTTTGCACTTTCATGTTGTATCCCTCGCTGCAGCTTTGCACCCTCTGGGTCAAGGCAGGACTGAACCTCAAAAACAAGGCCTCTAGTGGCACGCAGCCCTGCTGCTTGGCACCTCTCGTGCATCATTCGCTAACCATGAAGATGGCCCGGTCCCCTCAGAGGGTCACCGATGAAGTGACTATATCAGCAGATCAGTTGGGTGTAAACACCTGTTGAGCTGCAGTCGAGCCAGCCGTCTCCTTAAATGACGAAGGCTGATCTGCTGGTTCAGACCACACAGGCCAGCCTTCTCTCCTGACCTGCCACCCTGTCGCTGGTTCACCGCTGCTCCTGCCTTGGCTCATTTTTGATAGAAACTGATCACTGCAGAGCGGGAACGCACCACGGGAGCTGCAGTTTTGGAGATGCTCTGTCGTCTGACCATCACCTGTACCTTCAAAGGCCCTCGGCAAACTCGCTCACATCCTTACACTCCCCCTTTTTTCACTACACTTGTCAGTGGTCATTATGTTATGCCTGATCGATCTAATTATGTATAGACTTCAAGTTAGTGTAATCTATGAATTATGTAATAGAGAATTAAACAGTCTGTTCTAGAAGTGGTCTTTATTAGGCAGAGGTTTCATGGCTGTATGAGTGTTGGTGGACAGGGGTCACCAGTGACTCCTGTGGTAGTAAAAGGGTTAGTGAATTTTAGTAGAAACTCACCATTTGAAACTCTGACGTCAAAGTCTGAGTATGAACCTGGAACAGAGGATTTGCCCAAACCAAACCGGTACTTTCCTGAGTCAGAGGTGGTCATATGTGTGATGGTGAAAGACAGCCTCTCTCTTCCTGAAGATCCTGAAGATCCTTCTTTGTATTCAATGTTGTATCTGCCGCTCTGAGCTGTGGTTCCATCTGTTTTGATGAGAATATCTTCTGTTTGCTCACATTTTTTCTTACAGAAGAACTTTGTGCTTCCAGACGGAGTGAGGTGGCTGTAAAGTGATAAGTTTACTCCTTCAGGTCCAACCCAAATGGTTGCTTTGGCAAACCCAGCTGCATCTGTTGGGCAGATAGTAAATACTGATGATCAAGACTGTCTATGTAAATCCAATATTACAAAGTTTAACATACGCAACTATCAACCATCAATTAACCCCAGGCACCGTCACAGAAAAGGGGTGGGGTTGGCTACATCTGACCAATCAAAAAGGACACTTCATGGTTCATATAAATTTTCTGCCACAGAAAAAGATCCTTATTAGTATTAATGATAATAATGTCTCCACAGGTGATTTAGTGCACAGAGTGATAAAATAACCATTTTAATCCCAGTTAATAATTTTATTGCTGAGTCGCTCTCAGTGCTGCTGTTTATTTCAAAGGTGACGGCTGCACATCAGAAAGAGGATACAGCCTGATGAAGATCACTTCAGTTTCTCGCAGGTCAAAGTGAAATTCATTTAATTGAAAATGTATTC
>VUQJ01043160.1:0-19955 GCA_015108635.1 Andinoacara biseriatus
CTTCCACACCAAACTGGCTCATCCATGTCTTTATGGAGCTGCTCTGGTGTGCAGTCAGAGTTGTTGTTGTCGTTCCCAATCGCTCCCACTTTGTAATAATCCCACTAAGCAGAAGCAGTTTGCATGTCGAGGTGCTTGGTTTATACACCTGTGGAAGTGACTGGAACGCCTGGATTCAATGATTTGATGGTGAGGGGATATTTTTGGTGTGAGTGTGATGATAGAGTCTCAGATTGTGACTGTGGTGCAGTTTCTGGTCACGGCTGGTCTGCGTGGAGGTTGAAGGAACTACAGCAATGATGCATCTGTTTCATTGTGTGTTTCAGGTAAGTAAATAACCAGTTCCTTATCCTTTAAACTTACTTACTGCTTACTGATTTAATGAAACTGGAATGTAGCCGAGGCTTCCTGCAGAGCAGAGCACAGAGGGAAGACTGTAAACTCTCGGCGGTGAGAGCACAGCCCACCTGAAGAGCTTGCACAATGACCGTCTAGATGTTAGTGCAGCTTTTTCTCATGATGTTGGGAGAATCTGGTTTAGTTCCCCTTTGAACTTCAGATACACTCTTTCTTTTCTTTTTTAGACCAAAACCTGAATGTATGAAGCTGTACACGTTCATTTCTGCTGTAATATAAAGCATTTTATCAGGAGTTCACAGGAGTGCTACATTGGCCTAATTTTCCAGGTTACAGGCTTTTATAGACTCAGGGATTATTCTCTTGGTACTATTTAAAATACTTTTATAATAGCTTGAAACCCAAAACGTAGTTGTAGGTAAATGGTTTAGAATTCTCAAATGCCGTAGGCTTTTGGGGGAAATGAGGGAAATGCTTTGATCACCTAACATTAAGCTGAAAAGTCACAAGTTATTGTAATTCATTATTATCAGGCTGTCCTAAAAGCTCCCTGAAAAGCCTTCAGCTGATCCAAAATGCTGCAGCTAGAGTCCTGACAGGGACTAGAAAGAGAGAGCAGATTTCTCCCATATTGGCTTCACTTCATTGGCTCCCTGTTAAATCTAGAATAGAATTTAAAATCCTTCTCCTCACGTACAAAGCTTTGAATAATCAGGCCCCAAATTAGAAATCGGACTGTTTATGATGTGTCAGTGGGTCCTGCTGCGGGGAAAACCGATTTTTGCTGACCTCTAACAGGTCTGTCATCATCTTTGCTGTGACTGAAATTCTGAAAGTCAGGATTCTTTCTGGTACGACTCTCATCATGAAATCTCTGCGTGAAGTTTCATTCTGAGACAAATATTTTAAATCAGATTTTTTATATCAAGAAACAAAACTGCACACCATGTACAGTCAAAACTGCCCAGTGATGCCCCCCTCCCTCCATCAGAGGGCGCTATTCATCTGTGCAACTCCCTCCTGCTCTCTGTTCAGTGTCAGCACTGCTGCATTAAAGTCCTCGTTATGATATTACTGAGCAGTTACACGTGACAAATCCAGGAGCTCCTCTCAGAGGACGCTCAGATTTGCTCCTTCAGAGTTTGGGTCTTCATGGAGACCACATTGTGACATGTAGGAACCCACCTTTCACAGACCCATCCATCTTCTTCTACCTTTGCAGTTCAGGGTCACAGGGGGGCTGGAACCTGTCCCAGCTGACACAGGGTGAGAAGTGGACAGGTGAGCACTCTGTCCCTCTAACGGAGTTCTTGTAATGTAACAGTGAGTGTCAGAGAGAAAAGGAGACAGGAAGCCAGAAGCAGCAGCAAAGACAAAGGTTTTTATTACAGATTACGCTCACAGAGACGGCCCAGCTGCTTTTACCCATGGACCAAGAGCACAGCTGACATCTCTAAAGATCACCTGAACCTGTGCCTGAACACTGCCTCAGAACTCGTACTCAGTGGTGACATCAACAGTGACATTATGCTCTTCATCCAATCTCTGACCTCTTCCACCACGATGGCTCGTCTCCACGAGGACAGCTGGGTTATTTGCCGTTTTCCTGCTGCAGCAGATAGACAGCAGCAGACCCGCAGAGATGCAGTACAGGCTGAAGACCACCAGATGGCAGAACAGTCTGAGCACAGACACACGAGGAGGTGGAGGAGGAGGAGGAGGAGGAGGAGGAGGAAGCTCTGCAAGAAAAGTGGAGAAGTCAGGAGATGAAACGTTTAGTTAACCTGAATGGAAGACCTGGGTCCCATTCCAGGAAGCAGGTTTAGCTAAAACCTCTGACTCCGCCCCCCTGCTGCACCTGAACCACCTGTCTGACACTCCCATTCATTCCCACCTTCATCAGGTGGCTGTCAGAGCATCAGAGGAGAGAATTCATCTGCAGATGTTTGTTTCTACAAGCACTGAAATCACAGGCTGTAAATCACACTGATCTGTACGAAGCTTCACACACTGACCAATGATCAATGATCGATCATTGGTCATTGGTGATGGAAACATGTCTGCATCCTGGAGATGATGGGAATGTTTGAGTGAAGATGAGGCTGAAATGATTTGAAGACTTGAAAACGGAATAAAAGCTTGCAGTTATGATTTGAATGTGTGGCCTTGGGGCGATGACTGGGTCACACTGTCTCTCACACACGCACACACACCACAACAAGATTGTTGGATTGTGTAGCTGTTTTTTCATATACATGTGTATTTTTCCAGGTGCAGCAGGAGTTGAATTATGACAGGCTGAGCTTGAGCTGTTTTGCAAAGAAGAACGGGCAAAAATTTCAGATGTGCAAAGCTGGTAGAGACGAACCCTAAAAGACCCGCAGCTGGAATTGCAGCAAAAGGTGGTTCCACAAAGTATCGACTCAGGGGGGCTCAATACTTTTGCACACTGCACTTTTCAGTTTATTTGTGAAAAATGTTTTGAACCCTGTATAATTTTCTTTCCACTTCACAATTGTATTCCACTTTGTGTTGGTCTTTCACATAAATATATTTCACTGGAATTTAATGTTTGTGGTTGTAATGTGACAAAATATGGAAAAGTTCAAGGGGTATGAACACTTTTGCACTTTAGTCTCAAATTTAGACCTAAGTTTTAAAATGCATATCAAAACCTGCCTGATCCCACTGCTTCCTTCAAATAAGAAAGAAAAAAAAATTCTATTTTAACAAATTAAATGATCAAGTAGGGCATTAACGACCTCGCTGCATTTGTGTTGATCACATTATGGTCTCATATCATTTTTTAAAGGGAACGTTGGGCATTTCAGGGACAGCAGAGCTGCAAAAGCTGCTCTCAGATATCAGTATCAGGGAGACAGTCAGTGTGCACGTCCTGCATGTTTGATCCTCAAACTGCTCTCCCTTTGACTCGGTTCAGACATAGTGAACATAAGTGGATAATCAAAATACAACTAAAGCCTATAATGTTATGAAATGTAATGTATGACATTTCTCAGCCTGTCGTTCAGCTCTGAACATTAAACATAGTTCACTATTTTATCATATGTGCAAGTTTGTGTTGACATTAGAGAACCTCAGTGCAATCATCTTCCTTTAGTGCAACACCTGCTGTCTCAACAGCTGCCCGTCGTCCTCGCGCCCGCTGCAGAGACGACGAGAACCGTTTCACTCAAACACGATTAAAAACAAATTCAGCTGCAAGCGAATCGCTGGGCGACTTTAGGATACCCAAACGGACTGTAGCCCCATGATGGCTGCTCATATAGACTGTAATATTCCTCTTGTAATGACAAAAACAAACATTACATTTTGATGCATCCTGGCTGCATCGCCCGGTTTCAATAAACCCAATTCTTGCTCCATTTGGAGGAAACTTTTAGTCTCTCGTTTTGTTTTCCAGACAAACTGTCCGATTATGTTTTTGGTTTTATATTTCGAGCTTACGAGAATGCATTAAACTGAAAGTCTCAGTGTTGGTGGTTCTGCTTTTTGGCACAATGCAACTTTTAGTCACTTCCTGCCCCCCCTCCCTTCTTTGCTTGTTTTCCATCAGTCTGAATGGCCAGCGTTTCCTTCAATTGTTCCTTTATGTCATCGTTTGGAGTGCACACCGGTTTCAGTGAAGGCAAGTTTTCTTTACAGATGTGGACAAGCTGATGAAGGTTAAACAGCTGCAGGCGTAAACAAAGTCACACATACAGCAGCTCTCTCAGTTACAGTAGCAGCTGTGCATTTAGAAGAGGACCCTTCATTATCTGTTTATCCAGCTTCATTGCTCAGTCCATCACTAATAAATAAATCTGCAAGAAGGAAGTTGGACTTGAGATCACGGGTGATGTGGCTCCTTTGGCCTCCAGCTCTCACCGGGACAGTTTGCAGCCGGATGATAAGAATCGGTGTGTAGTGTAGATGCTGTCCCGGCCTCGTGGTGTAAAGACCGGAGGCTCAAAGGTCAAAGAAATCTTTATTATCCTCAGGGGGGGCAAACAGTTTTGCAGCTAGCGGTGACATTAAAATAACAATAGAGCACAAGTGCAATCACACACATATATGAAAACATTTAAAATAAACAAACATAAAAAAATCACCTTGTGTTAGTTAATAAATAAAATAAATAAAATTAAAAAAATTTTTGTTACTGTGTTGACAGTTTTGACCGTGGCGCCACATATCTGCGGCCTGAGGGGAATAAAATTCAGAGCTTACAATAAAAATAAAGTCTCTGATGTGTTTTCTTGCACACGGCGTCAATCTGTGGCTTAAACGTGAGTTTGTCATCATCAGCGCTGCTCCGGCAACCGTTTGTATATAAAACAAATACAAGAGGTGATAAAACAACTTTGAGGGGATCCAGTGGATGATATGAGAGCATCTGATAAAACACCACCAACCCTCACACGTTGTGGCCTCTTTGTTAAAAAGTCCAGCCTTTTAGTCTGGGACTGATGTTACTGTGAGTCCTTCCAATTAAAACAAAAAAATATCTGCCAACTGCTCAGAGCAGTTTTTAAGGATCCGTCCCCCAGTCCCATCAGACTCTTTCTTTCTTTATGTCCCGAAAACGTTTTGCAATATGTTCCTGTTTACCTTGCTTAGAATCTGGCTAAAATCTGAATTATCATTTAAAAGAACATCATTGCTAAAAACGTCCGGCTCATCGCTAAAATCACTGACATTAAAATGATTATGAAAATGATTTAATTTAGCTGACAGCTCAGCTGAAAAAGAGAGAAGAAAAAAAAGATTTATTTAATCTGGCTTTACAATACCTCAAATGGAAATTCTGATATAATATTTGGCATAATTATGCTAAAAGATCCACCAGTCAACATGTAACATGAAACGCTGTACATCAAATGTCCAGCAGGTGTCAGCACTGCTAAATGAGCTGTTAAACAGGGCTTCGTGTGATCAGGCTTTAAGTGAATCAGCTGGAAAGATTCAACACATTCATGAGGCCTCGTCACACCATCACTGTGTAGCAATCACTCAGATGTGTCCCCGGGGGTCTGAACACTATTTAAAGGTTCCGGGACAGACCAGGGAGGAAACTGGGTGGGGTGGGGGGGTTTGTATGGTTATGTGGATTTAGTGTCAATATAAACTTCATGATATTTTTGGGTGATTGTTTTAATTATAAATGATAATATATGACTGGTTACATGTTTTAATTGCCTATTTGGAAAGCGTGATCCTCATCTATGGTATGAATTTGAACATCATTCTCGAGTTGCATTCACAAGATTTAAAAACAAAACAAAAAAACTTCGACCTCTGACCTTGACCGAATTGTGGCAAAAATGTAATGAGGTGATCTTGGCGTCACTGGCCATCTTTTGTGTGAATGGGACTAACAGACCAAGTACCCATCAGCCCTTCTGGGGGCCGGGCAGCAGAAGGGGAGGAGTCAGAGAGACACTTGGCCCTTTTTCCACCGCCGGTTCCGGTGCCAGTATTTGAACCATTCAGCATTTTTTCCACCACAAACGCACTCGGTGCTCGGTTGCACTGCATGGTGTGTATTACAGGAGAAAAGCATTACGATTTTCACGGCTGTGATCAGGTTGGGCTCTGAGGCTGAACTTGCCGCTTTGTATGAGTTCATATCACAGATAAAAGGATGCAGAGTGCGGACTTGTCTTCCTGCTTGTAATCGCTGTCTGTGTTTCCCTCTGTGCTGCACACACATGCTGCAGCAGTTTGTTTGGACCGTAAAATGTGATCTCAGCACAACAGCTGTTCTCACATGTTTGTGTCCTTCAGCTTCCTGTTCAGAGGATATACATAAAGGAGCAGTTCACAGGCTTGTTCAAGTACTTTGGCGGAAACCAGCACCAACACCTCGGCGGTGGAAACGTAGTATCAGAGTTTGTTGGATAAAACCAGCAAGTTAGGTTCATAGTCTGTTAATGTGGTAACTGACTCAGAGTTGACGTTAACCCTAACATGAAGGAGAAGAGTGCTAAATTTCCCCACTGTGGGACAATAAATTCTTCTTCTATAATAATAATAATATTAACCCAGAGGTTTTAGCTAAACCTGCTTTCTGGAATAGGGCCCTGATTTGATTACCCACCCCTGGAGGGGCTGATGTGTACTGTTTTTGGTTTGTTAGTCCTATTGACACAAAAGATGGCCAGTGACCCCTAGATCACCTCATTACATTTTTGCTATAATTGGGTCAAGTTCAGAGGTCTACTAAAGATTTCGGACGAGTTCCATTCTGAGTGACGGTGACCTCAAAATAAAGGTCGAAGGAAAATTATGGGCATGGACAGCATTCATTTTGATTGGTATGGTTATGAGACCCAGTTACGTTTATCTATGAAACCAGATGGCTGCCTCTCTCTGAGTCTGGTACTTCTTTTGAAGCCTATCCTGTCAGGCAGCTTTTGCTGTTATTGTTCACATTAGTGTGTGTGTGTATTATGGCAATGCCAGCACTGACAGGCAGGGAAAAAAGCAAGAAAGAATAAAGGAAAAACAGTGGGGTTGCTGCTGGATTAGTGAAGGTTACAAATGATCTTCTTAGAGCCTCTGATAGTGGACTCATCTCTGTGCTTGCTCTGTTGGACCTCAGGGCAGCTTTGATACTGTCAACTATAACATTTTATTACAGAGATTAGAGCATGTCGTAGGTATTAAAGGTACTGCACTGCAGTGGTTTGAATCTTACTTATCTAATAGGCTGCAATTTGTTCATGTAAATGGGGAGTCTTCTTCACAAACTAAGGTTAATTATGGAGTTCCACAGGGTTCTGTGCTAGGACCAATTTTATTTACATTATACAGTGGTATGCAAAAGTTTATGCACCCCTGATAATTTCCATAATTTTCCTTTATAAGTCATTTGTTGTTCGGATCAGCAATTTCAGTTAAATATATCATATAGCAGATGGACACAGTGATATTTGAGAAGTGAAATGAAGTGTATAGGATTTACAGAAAGTATGCAATAATTATTTAAACAAAATTAGGCAGGTGCATAAGTTTGGGCACTCCAACAGAAAAACGACATCAATATTTAGTAGATGTTAGATTCAACTCACTGTCATTGTGCACAATGAAATGATCGTTCCAGATCTCGCAGCCAGTGTAGGGACAGGGGCTTGAACTGTAAACCCTCCGTCTGTAAGGCAAGCGCCTACCTGCTACACCACTGCCACTAGATCCTCCTTTTGCAGAAATAACAGCCTCTAAATGCTTCCTATAGCTTCCAATAAGAGTCTGGATTCTGGTTGAAGGTATTTTGGACCATTCTTCTTTCCAAAACATCTCCAGTTCAGTCAGGTTTGATGATTTCCGAGCACGGACAGCCCGCTTTAAATACCACCACAGATTTTCAATAATATTTAGGTCTGGGGACTGAGGTGGCCGTTCCAGAACATTGGACTTGTTCCTCTGCATGAATTCCTCAGTAGATTTGGAGCTGTGTTCAGGGTCGGTGTCTTATTGAAGTATCCAGCCCTGGCTCAACTTCAGCTTTGTCCCTGATTCTTGAACATTGTTCTCAAGAATCTGCTGATATTGACTGGAATTTATGTGAGCCTCAACTTTAACGAGATTCCCAGTACCTGCACTTCCACACAGCCCCCACAGCAGGATGGAACCACCACCAGATATTACTGTGGGGAGCAAGTGTTTGTCTGGGAATGCTGTGTTCTTTTTCCACCATGCATCCCGCCCCTTGTTATGTCCAAATAACTCAATTTTAGTTCCATCAGTCCACAGCACCTTATTCTAAATGTGCTTTAGCGACTCTGTTTGTGGCGTGTGGCTTCTTCTGCATTACTCTCCCATACAGCCTCTCCTTGTGCAAAATGCTCTGAAGAGCTGAACGATGCACAGTGACACCATCTGCAGCAAGATGATGTTAGAGGTCTTTGGAGCTGCTCCGTGGGTCGACTATGACCGTTCTCACCATCCTTGGCCTCTGCCTATCTGAGAGTTTTCTTGGCCTGCCCCTTCGGGCCTTAACTAGAACTGAGCCTGTGTTCTTCCATTTCCTCACAGTTTCCACTGTGAGGAACATAAACAGCTGAAATCTGTGAGAGCTTTTTGGATCCTTCCCCTAAACCATGATGTTGAACAATCTTTGTTTTCAGCTCATTGAGAGTTGTTTGGAGGCTCCCATGTTGCCACTCTTCAGAGAAGATGCAAAGAGAAGAAACACTTGCAGTTGGCCACCTTAACCTTAAGAATAGCTGATGTAGCTTGCTGCTGACGCTAATGGGGATCTCAGTAAACATAAACATAAACATAACCCTTTCTCGTAATTGGATTCACCTGTGTATGGAGGTCAAGGGTCAATGAGCTTACAAAACAAATTTTGTGTTCCAATAATTAGTTCCAAAGGTATTCAAATCAACGAGGGTGCTCAAACTCATACACATGCCTAATTTTGTTTAAATAATTATTGCACACTTTCTGTAAATCCTATAAACTTCATTTCACTTATCAATTATCACTGTGGTTGTCTGCTACATGATATATTTGACTGAAACTGCTGATCCGAACGACCAATGATTTATAAAGGAAAATAATAGAAATTATCAGGGGTGCATAAACTTTTGCAGACCACTGTACATGCTTCCCTCAGGCAGTATTATTGGACACACAGTCGTCTGTCCTCAGGTTTTTGAGGTACATGCCCGTCACACACTTTAGATCATCAATATAATCAGTCAGTCATGTGACACTGCCATCGTCATGTACTGATTACTCATGCTCAGAGTACATTTAACTGACTGATCCAAGTGTACTTCCACATTAACAGTATTTTTGGTTAAAGTGCTCTTTACTCTGTGCAGATTTCCCACCTTTCAGCCTCCTGCAGAGGGATCGATATGCAGGAGGAGGGAGGAGGCAGGGAGGTGTAAAAGAAGAGTAGATCTGACAGAAGGAGAGGAGTGAATGGTTGGAGAAGGAGAATGAGGGTCTGAAGTACAGATGATGAAGCTGTTTCAATCAATTATCAGTTTATTATCAGGTCAGCAGGTTAACTTGTGCATTCAAACAGGAAGTGATGTCAGTGTACTCACCTGTGATCCTCAGAAAGCCTGGAGGAGATGGCTCAAATTCTTCTGTAGAACACCAGTAGAAATCTTCATCAGACTGCTGCACGTCAGTGATGAAGAGCTCTGATTTTGGTCCAACACGACTTTCATTAAAGTGGAAATAAGCTACAACTGCTGAACCATTCCTGTTTCTGCAACGCAGAGTGACATTACTTCCTGCCCTCACAGGAAGTGCAGGGATCTCCAGGATCACGCCCTCATCTGATCAACAGAGACACAATCAGTGATGCAGAGACAAAGTTACTCCAGCAGAACCCTACAGACACAGAGAGACCACTGGGAGCTGCTCACTTCCTGTTACCTGAAACTCTGATGGAGACTTCATCGCTCTGCTGTCCAGATGAGTCTTCACAGAGGAAGTTCTCACCAGAGGACACAAAGAGATTCAGAGCACAGAAGGAACTATTAACTCTCACAAAATCTGAACCACCTGATCCACAGTCCTCACTAGGTCCTCCTCTGATCCTCTTCACCATCCACCCATCAGCTGTCTGTCCATCATCATCAACACAACCCAGAGACACCAAGGAAGATCCTCTGAAGAACATCTGAAGGTTTGGACTGACCTGCAGAGAGACTGGAGGGCGAGACAGGCAGAGTAAATGTGTTTGTTTTTGTGTTGGAAGTGAAAACAGTAAGACTCCATCGACTCACCCGCAGAAACAGTCAGAGCATACAGCAGCAGCACACACACACCTGCAACAAGAGGTCAGAGGTCACTAAAGATCAGAGGTTCTCGGGAGGACAGAGGTGCAGACATGTCAGCTGAGCTGTGTCTGTCTGAGTCACAGCAGACTAAATGGGGATCAGACAAATATAATCAGAAGAACTGGATGTGAAAAGATACAGAAGTGAAGCAGATAAAATATCCATCCAACCATTTTCTTCCACTTATCTGGGACTGGGTCACAGGGGCAGCAGCCTAAGCCCAGACCTCCCTCTCTCCAGCCACCTCCACCAGCATTTCCAGGCCAGCCAAGAGATATCATTTCCAGTGTGTCCTGGGTCTGCCCCGGGGCCTTTTCCCAGTGGGACATGCCCAGAACACCTCACCCAGGAGACATCCTAATCAGATCCCTGAACCAGCTCAACTGGCTCCTTTCAATGTGGAGGAGTAGCGGCACTACTTTGAGCCACTACCAAATGGCTGCGCTCCTCACCCTATATCTAAGGGAGAGGCCAGCCACCCTTCAGAGGAAACACATTTCATAATGATCTTGCCCTCCTGGTCAGAGTTAGGGCTACCCAAAAGGCAGAGAGGATACAGGGTGATAGCACTGACCCCGTCTTCAAAGTATCAGCTACTGCCTTCAGGAAGGAGGTATTCTTTGCCGCATTGCAGAACAAGCAGACTTAAATTCTCATTCATTCCTACGCAAGACTCCTGATACTTCACCTCCTCCACCTGGGGCAGCAACTAATCCCTGAGTCGGAGAGGGCAGGCCACCCTTTTCTGGTTGAGGACCGTGGCCTCAGACTTAGAGGTGCTGATTCTCACGCCAGCTGCTTCACACTCGGCTGGGAACCGTTCCACTGTGAGCTAGAGGTCACCATCTGATGAAGCCAACAGGACCACATCATCCACAAAGAGCAGAGATGAGATTCTGAAGAAGAATCATAGCCAGGTGGCAGAAGAAACCTTCCGCCACCTGGCTATGCCTAGAAATTCTGTCCATAAAAATTATGAAGCGAATTGGTGACAAAGGGCAGCCCTGACGGAGTCCAACACCAATAGGAAATGAGTCTGACTTATTACCGGCTGTACAGACCAAGCTCTCACTGTGGTTGTTGCGGGCCATTCAGTCTCTGTACAACGGGCCAGACACCCCACACTCCTGCAGCAGAAGTGGGTCTGTTCCCCAGACTGGTTCCAGTGCCCAGGAGTGCGTTGAGGTGAGCCCGACTATATCGAGCTGGTATCTCTCAACCTCACGCATTATCTCAGGCTCCTTCACCACCAGAGAAGTGACATACAATGTCCCAGTAGTGAGTCTTGATAGCTGGGGATTGGCCTACACGACACACACATGAAGTAAAACCACAACAACATATCCTGAACACAGAGACGAGGAGACCCACACTATGATACAAACAGGGAAACACTCAGGAGATTGCAGTAATAATAAATCAAATTTAAAATCCCTGAAAGGTTCCCATCAGAAGTGAGAACTGCAAGTAATCAGAACAGGAATGGGGACGACTCGAGGAACACAACCTTTCTAAATGGAAAGAAACTAATACATGATCAAAAGCTCGCTGTAAACATCTGTAAACATCTGTAAACAGCGAGGAAGAAGAAACCTGCAAATAAAACAAACAACAAAAACAAAAACCACCATGAGGAAGAGCCTCAAGTGTGTTTGCATTTATCTCCTGCAAAGATACAGAAACTGGTCACTCAGCCTGACTCTGCTTCACACTCACATCGTTCGGCTCATGTTTGTGTTGTAACCTGTGAACCCGTCACTTCCTCCATGAGCACTAACCTGACTGCAGGTCAGACAGGAGAGAGCTACTCTTCCTGAACTTCTTCCTAGCTGGTGTAATGATGTTCAGTCAGAATCCTACACAAAAACAAGCCAACTTCCTCTTTCCACCTCCTGCAGCACCAAGAAAACTCAGCGACCATTTGGTATCGGTCCTTCACCTGGACCTGGACTCACTGCGGTCCCTGTGTGAGCTGGATGGATGGATGCATGGGTGGGTGGATGGATGCCAGAGTGCTGTGTTTGACTCACCGAGGAGCAGAGGTACAGCTGGAGTCTTCATGTTGTCTGGATGATGACTGATCATCACTTCCTTGTTACCAACCTCAGCGCATCACAGGTGTGAGAAGTGTTACCAACTTCCTCATCTTTTATTACATGTTACTGCTCTCGGTTTGTGGTGATGCAGCGTGTGGGTCCCTCACACTAACATCAGATGCAGTTTTAGCACCAAATTTGGAGCCAAATGTGAAACTATAAGTTACTAATTACCAGTCAATCCCCATTTCCTGCACCTGGTTCAGTGGATATAGATGTGTGTGTGTGTGTGTGTGTGGGCGTGTATGGCTGGTCCCAGATCTGGGGTTTGATGTGTCTCGGCCCCTGTGGGACATGTTTGCTCCTCACTGGTCATTGCTGCCCACCTGGGAGGTGGGCACTTGGTGATTCTGGGGCACCAGGGTGTGTGTTTTGGCGTGGTTCTTGGACCACTCTCTTGGGGGTTGTGGTTCGGGTTGGCTCAGGCTGCTTCTGTGCACTGGGGGGTCTGCTGAGCAGTTCTTGGGTGCCTGGGGCCCCACCCTCGGCTTGTGCTGGGATGACTGGTCTCTGGCGGGGTCGGCTGCCTGTTGTCACTGGTTCTCTGGGCTCTTGTCCTTTGGCTGTGGGAACCCCAGCTGGGACCCCCCTCAGGGTCTGGCACACGGTTATTATCAGGATGTGTGGTCTCAGGTCTTTAGTACTCTCGGGGGGCGGCCTGGGTTTCCTGAGTCGCTTTTTTGTCTCTGGGTCCGGGGGTCATTGTTGCAGTTTCTCATCCTCATTATCAAGTAACACACACACACACACACACAGATCTCTCTGCAGTCCCTTCCTGCCTGTCGGCTCTGATGTTTTTGGGTCATTTAAACATGAATAAAGAAAGAAACTAAGGAGAAGCTACAGAGAGTCTGTAGAGCTCCTATTGGCACAACAGAGCATGCAGACAATCATTTTTGCCAGCTGCTGGACAAGACAGGTTAAAAAAAAAGGTTCATTACCAATCAGCACATTGTGAGGGGTCAGGTGGGAGCAACTGAGTAATTTTAATAGGACTCAATAATAAAAGCCGGAGCAGCTTCATCACTCTGAGAGTGGACAAAGCTGCATTTCCCTCCCTGAAGAATCTGTTGAAATGTCTGCAGAGGATGAACAGTAACGCTAATTTTGCTTTATTATTTATTATTATTACCAAACAAAAAGATTTTCAGTTTTAATTATTGCACTGCCTCAAACTCTTAAGATACACATGAACATTTCTAGAGTTTAATAATTCAAATGAAATAAAAAACATGCTTCCAGCTCTCCTCCTGTCACACATACAGGAACTGTGCTGTGAATCCGGCCCGAGGGCTCCAGCGGAGGGCGCCTTCACCCCTCGTGGGATTTCCAGCCGGTATTCCCCGTCAGTTCCCAGAGTCAGAGAGAAAGTGAAATCAGAAGCCGAGCAGGACCAACAAACATGCAGCTCCATTATCCTGCTTCTCCTCACAGCAGGTTCTGCTCAGCTGGACTCTGAGACCCTCCAGCTTTTAGATTCATCATAACCTCATGAGATTTCCTGCTGGGAGCATCATTCCTGGATAAATGTTGTCTTTCACAGATTTTCTTTTAGAAATAAAAACAGGTGTAGTCTTTAATTTGGTTGAATATTTATTTTGTATTGAAAACAAATCAGAGTCAGTCAGGATGCCCCACCGAGGCAGAGCTGGCTGATTTACTCAGGAAGCTGCATTCATAATGACATTCAGTCAACATGGTGTAAACAGCTGACTGAAGTAGAATGGGAGGCAGAGCCTCTTCTGTGGAACCAGCTCCCAGTTTGGATTCAGGAGACAGACTCTAGCTTCAAACTTCTCTTTATGATCAAGGTCATAGGTCAGTTTGGTTGTAACCCTGAAGGTTTAAGCTTGGTTATACTTCCCATCAGGACAGGATCTGACCCACATGAGAATGAATATTTGGCCTGAATTCACTGGCATGTTGGATTTTTCTGCTTCCACGTCCCCACAGGCACAGAGCCGGCCTTAGTTTATCAGCAACACTCGAGCTGTTCTTCATCTGCAGGAAAACATGCAAAACATTCCAAAGGAAAGTTCAGCAGCAGAGCAGACGCCTCTCCGTGCTCCCGGAGAGAAAACTGTGGAAAACTGAAACCCTGGATGCTTCCAGGCTTTTCTGTTCTGGAGAAATCAGCCTGCAGGAAAACCAGCCAACCATTCCAAGAATTGCAGCTCATGTGAATAATATGGACTCAGTGTTTTAATACTTGGAAATGTTTCAGTTCTTAAAATACTGAAGCATGCTTTATATCCCGGGGGGATATTAGTCCAGTCTGACAAAGAAAGGGTCACAAATATGATGAGACTGAGCTCACAGTCAGACTTGGATCACTCAGGAAAAGATGTTCAGGATTTTTCTGAGGTCTCATGAAGGGTTTCTGACCTTTTTTGCTCAAGGAAGTGAACATGAGGTAAAACAAACCTGCTGCTGTTCATTTAAAACAACTGGTCCCAAAGACGGAGGTCCTGACATCAGCAGTTTACCACCACCTTCTAGAAGCATCTGCTCCAACTGACCATAATCAGACAGGAGGGTGGAGGAGGTGCTGCATCATCAGCAGATGCTAGCTAGCTTTTAGTGCATAGACTGTAAGGGAGGGTCAAGGACACTAATCAGTAATATCCTCGTGCAATCCCAGAATTTCACCCAAACTGGAGCGCCGCCTTCTTGCACGGCCTGTTGGTCCAATGAAGCCACAGCAGCCATTTCATTGGTCAGATAATTGCAATAAATAGGCTCCAACAGCACAGACAGCCCCTCCTATTAGACCTCAGTCATGCAGACCTACAGCACCAGCCAGTAATCCCACTGGAAACTTTGGGGATTGCGTATCCTCAGACTGGTTGGTGAGTGGTTGCTGCTAGTCTCTGGGTAAGCAGTGCACTGCACTGCAAACTGCCCTGTGATTACCCGGGTTGCTAGCAGGCTGCCAGTCATCGAGTTTGTGGAAGATGCCAACTACTCTCCAAGCAGTAGTAAAACTTACAGGTGAATGTTTGCCTTCAGAGCAACTGAATCCAACACATTTCAGAAGTCAAGGCAACCCTGTCAAGACTCCTGTTTTGGTCGGGAAACTCCCGTGTTTTAGCCCTCTGTCATGCTGTCTTCCTGTATTATTTTCCCGTAAATTTCCCATATTTTATTATAATAATTTTTAAAAAGTATTCCTGCCACAACAAACTAGCGAGAACTGCTACCTGCAGTAGACTGGACTTCAGTTCTCGCAAGGTTAGTGCCAACAGCGGGAACAAACCCGGAAAAACAACTGGACCTCGGTTGGGGTCAGTGTTGCCAACTTGGCGGCTTTTCAGACCCCCGTGGCGACTTGTTTTTCTTCCCAAAAAGTGACAGCGACACTGTTGCTGTGTTTGGAGTACATAAAGCGTCCCTTCGTACACTTCGCCTACCTGCTCCCACCCCTGGACCTCGCTTTGGCCTTTATCAATCTTTGAGACAGGCAACGGTGAGTTTTCTTACACAAGCTGGCAACAGTGGCCCAATAAAGGAGGAGGGTTGAATGTAGCGAGCAGGAACATCGTGCAGTGTTTTTGTTAAATTTGATGTTTAACATAAAACAATACAGGAAAAAAATTTATCTTTTTAATGTGGGTCTGGGCAAAGCATTAAAGTTATTAACTTATTTAATAAAGTTCAGTTGTAGTTCTAAACATATTTATGGTGTTTTTTTCTACACTCCAAAGATGCTTTTCCTCTCTCCTACAGACTCAATTGCAACTACATGCAAATGACCAATTATGCAAATTAGGCAATGACATCATATAGTGACTTTATTATTCAGAGACAAAGAAGTTTCTGTATCAGCTGTAAATGTTTGTTTCTGCTGAACATTTGAACCTGGAGGTCTGACTCACTGTGGTGCCTCTGCTGGACATCAGAGGAACTGCACCCACCTAGCTGATAAATCCAGAAACCAGTAAAAGGAGGCAGTCAGAGGCGGGTTTGGTCTTTAAGGTGATTTATTTAGTTTCTCTGATTGTAACACAGCTGCACAAAAAGCTTATGCACAAAGGTTAACAGCTCAGCAGAGGGAAAGATGTCAGTGATTCAGAGCAAGAAGTCAAACAGATTCAGCAAATTAAACCACATTTCCTGTGATTATCATTACTCGAGGTCCTGCTTGCTTTGGGACGTTTTCCCGCCCTCACATTCAGAAGACCTTAACGAGGGTGTGGGTGGAGCTTCTGAGATGGTAGAACGATGTCATTCACAGCTTTCAGAGTTAAAACAGACAAATAATGAAGACCCCATAAAAAAGAACGTTAAGTGTGGAGAATAAAGAGATTCTATAAGAATCATACAAGGAAAATAAAATGTTCTGTTAAAATAAAAT
The DNA here is from genome assembly GCA_015108635.1 of Andinoacara biseriatus. Lineage (NCBI taxonomy): Eukaryota > Metazoa > Chordata > Actinopteri > Cichliformes > Cichlidae > Andinoacara > Andinoacara biseriatus. The sequence goes on from VUQJ01043160.1 coordinate 16,617, forward strand.
TAAAAAAACAATATTAAATGAAAAAGCTCAAAGCTACAGAAGCAGTCCTGAATCCTTCCTCCAATCAGCAGTTTAAACGCAGCCTCGTCTGCAGGTGAAAAATTACAGTTACAGAAATTTGAATCGCTTCAGATGGTCACATGGTTCCGTTTCCGGAGGCACGTGCAGTTTCAGACTATTCGCGCTGGGACTGAAACGGCACAACACAAAGGCAGGTGACAAACTTTCTGGATAAACTCATCAAGACACACCTGTACCTGCAAAGCTCCGCCCACCTTCAAGGCGTGATCTGCAGGGCCATGAGACCCTCTCTGAACCATACCGTCTTTTTCAGGCGAGTCTGTAATAACGGTCAGAATCGACGGCCTGGACTTCAGACCGTCTCCGACGTGTCTCAGATTTATGAGGTGAATGTTTTAGGACTTCCTCCCTCCACCCAACATATGGCGGCGCAGAGGCCACGGTTCAGCGAGTTTAGGCTCGGTTGTTTCTGATGATTATTAATGATTTAAAATGATGATTGTGATTAAAATAAGTTACTTAGAACTTTATTCCTCAAACAATAACAAAGAATAACTTTCAATGAACATAAAACCATCAAACTGATGATCAGCTGATCAGCTGAGAGGTCTGTTATTGTTATTGTTTGTCCAGCAACATTAGATCCGCCCACAGGAAACCCGCCCGGGCTAACGGAGGCCTGGCTCGGCGCCGTCGGGCAGACGTGAACAGACTCAGCGACTCTTTTCAGACTCAAAGTTTTCCAACCTCCTCTACAGGAAACTGAACAGTAATCGTTCAGATAAACACCAGCCAGAGTTTGAGGAGACTCGGGAAGACTAATATTTCTCTTTTTACTCCTGATTTTATTTAATAAAGTGTGAAAATATCGTGTGTACAAAACAGTTTTTATCCGGTCAGCAGAAACACTCTGAGGGTCCAATAACCGTGAGAACCGTGGCTTCTGGTCAACGTTACCCCTCCAGTTTAGCTGTACGAATGATCAGGCTCATCATCAGCTGAACATTATGAAGGGGGGCGGGGCTTTCAGCCAGGTGTGCTCAGGTAATGAGCAACTTCCTGTTTAATGCTAGCACCTGCAGGCTACCTGTGTTAATCAGAGAAAGAGGTGAGAGAGTCAGACGACATTAATGCAGATTGGAGGTCCGCGTTGGTCCCTCGCAGCACAGCGAGCGTTCGGGGTTCAGACGATGGCGGCTGAAGACGGGGAATGTTTTTGAAACAGCACCAGGAGAACTTCCTGTCTGATCCGGTTCCTGTCCAGCGGGACATTTTTTCATTTTTATTTATATTGTTAATAAGAGACGTGCTCCTCCTTTCACAGTGAGGTGGGAAAAAGGAACGCCGCTCAGTTCCCACAAACCTGCAACATCGTCAGACGCACATGTCCACGACACCCTCGTCCGCGACCACGGCCCGGCTCTTCAATCCGGCCGCCATCTCCAGCAGGTTCACCTGCTCGGGGTTGAACGAACCCTTAAAGCCGTCCTCGCTCCCCTTGTAGGCGCGCTGAACGGCGACGAGCTGCTGCGGCGCGGAGCTGCCGCCGGACGAGTAGACGCCGGAGTCCCCGCTGCTGCTGCTGTCCTGCCGGCTGTGTCTGAAAACACAAAGACATCATTTAGGACTGTGAAGCGTCCAAGCGTTACAGCCACAAAGAAGAGTTCAGCTTTGTTATCAGGTGAGCAGGACAAACAGGAGCTTCAGGAACACTTAAACCGACCTGCTGTTTGGATCCAGGCCCTCAGGGGGAGGGATGTGGATCTCCAGGACGGCGGGCAGTGGACAGACGGTCACACCTTCGCACAGCAGCTCCGACTCCGAGTTCGGGGTGAGGAGGCGAGGGGCGTCAGAGCTGGGAGTGCTGCAGAGGTACTGCAGGGAGGACAGAGGAGGTGACGTGAAGGAGCTGCAGAGCACAGATACCTGCACCGCACCTCCACCCTCATCACAACTCACATACAATCAGGTCAACACCCGGATATTAAAGGCATCAAGGTACCTTCTTCAGGTGTTGGGGCAGCTGGTCAGAGGGTTTCAAACAGTCCTTGATGGTCTTGCAGCACCTGAAGGAGCCGTAAAGGACCACCAGCACAAACAGGAAGAAGAACAGCAGTGAGGCCAGGAAGTACAGGAAGATCTTCCACCACGGGATCGGACCTGGAAACAAACAGACGCTTCAGACTGTCACAGCTCCAAAAACAGCTCACAGCTGCCAACACCAGGAAGTGAAAGAGGAACGTCTGATTTCAGAGCAGCTCATCATGTGACGACCCACCCTTATTCTCATAAACCCTGAACCTTGTTTATCACCTCCGGAGGCTGTGATTGGTCGGATTTATGAGCCTTTATAACCTCTCTTACTCAGTTACTTTGCTCAATAGCTCTCCATCTCACTGAGATCAAACCAGCACCGGGTCAGAGGGTACAGCGTGGTCCTCCATCCGAGTGTGGTCACTCGGTCCTGATGGCACGCCAGCTGTGGTTTGCACCACCTTCCCATCAGACCTTGCTCTGTCAGGTGAAACTAAGGGACTTGCCTTCGGTCTGCATGCAGTGTGGCGCCGTGAAGTCGCTGATCTTGTAGTAGAAGTCGTAGCGCGTCTGAAGCTTCACGCAGTACCAGGTCCAGGCCTTCAGGTCCGGCAGAGTCACCATGGTGGTGTTGATTGTCAGGGGCTTCCGGGGCGAGGCCTGAAGGAGGAGAGGTAGAGTTCAGAGGATCTGAAGGAGCCAGTTACTGCTGCAGTCACAGCTTTACCACCACAAACATCACAAAGCTCCTCCGAGCGGCTGTGGTGCATCAGCGTGACCGCAAACATGCAATCACATATCAGTCTGCTGCTCTTTAACTCGCTACACAGAGTAAACAGGACCGTGTGTGTGTGTGTGTGTGTGTGTGTCCACCCATAAAGCCAATATCTGTACTGCCTGCAATGTAAATATGTGCGGTGCACCACAGGCGTTTGCTCAGAGGGCCAGCCCTCAGCCAATCACACAAGCTCTCACAGAGGATGATGTCATCATCTCTGCAGGTAAGGACAGCATCTTCATCATCACGATAAACACAAACCACCACCACAAAGAAGTGCTGAGACGAGCCCTGAAAGTTTACCCAGAATGCACTCTGAGGGTTCCTCCAATGAGTGATCAGAAAGATCCGGAGTCTTCCGGCCAGGACTCCAGTGTGATTAACACTGATTTGATTCCAGGTTTCATGCAGATCTCTGCGGGGCTCAAACCTGAAAGCTCAGATTTGTCAGGTTCATTTAAATAAAGTGACCCGAGGGGGGGGGGGGGGGGGGGGGCCTGTGTCCG
>VUQJ01043163.1:0-10327 GCA_015108635.1 Andinoacara biseriatus
GATTGCAATTATTTCCCATGAACGAGGAATTCCCAGTAAGCGCGGGTCATAAGCTCGCGTTGATTAAGTCCCTGCCCTTTGTACACACCGCCCGTCGCTACTACCGATTGGACTTAGACTTGAACAAAGAAACTCTGCCTATGGAAAGAGCGCTAGGAGTACACTGGTATATGGAGTTGGATACCTTCAAGTTTAAAGTAAACATGCCAAGAAAACCTGCCTCAAGGAGAGGAATACTCTCAGTGGTTAACTCCATCTATGATCCTCTGGGCTTAGTTGCACCGTGTATTCTTCCAGCCAAGCTAATTTTGAGAGAGCTGTGTCAAAGAAGGTTGAGCTGGGATGAGGATGTGGGAGAAAGGGACTTGCAAAGATGGATGCAGTGGGTTTCAGAACTCCAGGAACTGTCCACCTTCCAAATAAGGAGATGTATCAAGCCAGACGATTTTGGTCCCACAGCCAAAGCAGAGCTGCATGATTTCGCGGATGCAAGTGATGTTGATTACGGCACCGCTTCATAAATTTTGCTGATCAATGAAGATGGACAAAGGAGCTGCGCATTGCTCATGGCTAAATCCAGACTTGCCCCTCTGAAGAAAATAACAGTCCCCAGGATGGAGCTAACTGCTGCAGTCATAGCAGTGACGGTGGATAGACTGTTAAAACGGGAGTCGGAGACCCCCCTTAAAGAGTCTGTTTTTTGGACAGACAGTCTGACTGTACTTAGGTACATAGAGAATGACACCTCATGATTCAAGACCTTTGTAGCCAACCGAGATGCATTCATCAGGGAGGCTACTTCACCATCTCAGTGGAGATACGTGAACAGTTTGCTTAATCCAGCAGATACAGCTTCACGTGGTGCAAGATTCATCACTCTCATCCAGGACCACAACTGGATTTGTGGTCCACAGTTCCTTTATGAAGAGGAGTCTGAGTGGCCTAAAAGACCTGACATACCAGGGACACAGAAATCAGAAAAATAGCGCTAGTCAGGCTTGTGAACCTGACTGAAGTTACACCCATGAGAAAACTGGTGGAGTATTATTCTGACTGGCATAGACTGAAGAAAGCTGTGGCATGGATGCTACATATGAAAGACTTGCTTCACTACCTTGTGGAGAGGAGAAAATAATGTGAAAAGGTTGTTAGCCTGACAGAGATAGAACCATTAAAACAGAACCTGAAGGTGCAAGAAGAAATGTGGAGGCTGAGAGAGTCAGTAAAGGGGAAAAATTTGTCTGTACAAGACCTGGAAGATGCAGAAGTTGTGTTAATACACCAAGGTCAAGGAGCAATATATCCAGAGGAGTTGGCTTCACTCCAAGGTAAAGATTCTCAAGTAAAAAGGTCCAATCCACTTTCCAGATTAGATCCTTTTCTGCAAAGAGCATCACATTGTTTTGCTGATTCTGCAACAGGTTCATTGGCAGAATGGTCACTGTGGAAGAAACCAGCTGATTGCAAAAGTCAGGCAGCAATACTGGATACCAGGATTGAACAAAGCCGCCCGCACTGAAATATCAAAGTGCATCACATGCAGGAAATCGAACGCAAAGCCTGCAGTCCAAAAAATGGCAGACCTATTGGAAGAGCGTGTACTCCCAGACAAGCCTCCGTTTACACAAGTGGGAGTGGACTGTTTTGGAGCGTTTTGTGTAAAGAGGGGACGCAGCATAGTGAAGTGCTATGGCTTTCTGTTTACATGCCTTACACCAAGAGCAGTCCACATAAAGGTGGCACACTCTTTGGATACCTCATCATGCATAAATGCCATCAGAAGGTTTATATGTAGAAAAGGGCAAATTTCTACTTTGCGATCAGACAATGGAACTAATTTCATTGGTGCTGAAAAAGAGCTCAGAGAAGCCCTGGCAGAGCTGGATCACACCAAAATAAAAGATCTGATGCAAAGGAGTATCACATGGATCTTTAACTGCTTCGCATCAGGGTGGAATATGGGAAAGACAGATATGTACTGTCAGGAAGGTTTTGAGGCAACAGATGTTAGATGATGATGGCCTTCACACGCTGTTATACGAAGTTGAAGGAATCATAAATGATCACCCCTTGATTGCTGCATCAGATGATCTGAATGACCAGAAGGTTTTGACCCCAGATCATCTCCTGCTATTAAAGAAGCAGCCAATCCTTCCTCCAGGCGTGTTTGACAGTGAGGATGTGTACTCACGTCGAAGATGGAGAAAGACACAATACATGGCCGACTTGTTTTGGTCAAGATGGACACAGGAAAACCTTCCATTGCTACAAGAGCGGCAGAGATGGCAGACTCGAAAGAGGAAATTTATGCAAGAAGATCTTGTGCACGTTGTTGACAGTTCTGACCCAAGAAATGCTTGGGTGAGTGGAAGAATCCAAAAGACTTTCCCAGACTACAAAGGAGTTGTGGAAGGAGTTCAAGTCCAAACCAAGTCTAGCCTGTTGGATAGACCTACAAATAAACTGTGTTTGTTACAGGAAGCAGAATGAGTAAAGAAGACACTGTTGATGGACTCAAGGGCAAAGACCATGAAAGATTTTGAGTTAAGCTAAATAATTTGTGTTAAGTGATAGTTATATCACTATAACACTCTCTTTTTGGGTTGTAATTGTTATGCATCCTGCCTATACAATTAGGGGCCAGAATGTTAGGGCCAAATAAGGAATGCTTAGATTATATATTTTTGTCATAATTTTGGTCACTTTCAGTAAGTAAAGTTAATGTCTGATTAGGTTAGCTTTATTGTAGAATTCAGTTTTATTTTGAAAGGCTTACTTCCTGTTGAGTTGCACGTTATGCTAGAGAAACGCAGTAGACTATAGAAGGATTGCATAAGCACAGAGCAACACAGTGTTTGACCATGTACGCCGTGTTTTGTTGGAAGGATAGAAGGAAATTGTACCCAGTGATATTGGATCAAACTTTTTGTATTTGCCTTTCTTTTTTTTAATAAACGTTTTCAGTTAAATTCAGGATTTTTCATGCGTCCTTTATTTTTCCAAAAGTGCTTAAGGAATGACACAGATACTGGATCTGTTGCCATAACAGGCAGTTTTTATGTGCGTTTTGACCTTTTCTCGCCGAGAGAATCACTTTGAGATAAAGTTGTGAATAACTAACCAATTCATACAAAACATGTTTGTACATGATGTTTTTTCAATCTGCTGTCATTTCTAAGCAGAAACCCGTCTTTCAGCACTCTCCTGTAAGGACAGCACTTTTTATGTGCGTTTTGGCCTTTTCTCGCCAAGAGAATCACTTTGAGATGAAGTTGTGAATAACTTTAACCAACTGCTTCAATACATGTTTGTACATGATGTTTCTTCAATCTCCTGTCATTCTAAGCAGAAACCCGTCTTTCAGCACTCTCCTGTCCTGAATAACTTTAACCATTTCATTCAAATTGCTTCAAAACATTTTTGTACGTGATGTTTCTTCAGGTAGTTTTGCAGCTGGATCACTTCTAGTGTGGTCCAGATGGATAAGAAGGGCTGAAATTGTCCCTTATTGAAGTTTCACAAATCACATGAAGGTTTGCAGAGTAGTCTAGTCCAGGTTTGAAGTGTGTAGGTGTCGTAGTTTTGCAGCTGGGGCAGATTTAGTGTGGTCCAATGCATAAAAAGTGCTGAAATGGCCTTTCATTGACGTTTCACAAATCAGATAAAGGTTTCACAAATGACAAACATGGTTTTGAATATTCTTCTGTTAGTGCAGAGTAATCTAGTCCAGGTATGAAGTCTGTAAGTGTTGTAGTTTTGCAGCTGGATCAGTTCTAATTTGGTCCAGAAGAATAAAAAGTGCTAAAATTCCCTTTTTATTGAAGTTTCACAAATCAGACAAAGGTTTCAAAAATCACACACATGGTTTTAAGTATTCTGCTATTAGTGCAGAGTAATCTAGTCCAGGTTTGAAGTGTGTAAGTGTTGTATTTTTCAGCTGGAGGAGTGCTAGTGTAACGTGAGGGTTCGGGATATGCCACAGATTCTCTCTTAACTAAAAGAAACAGCACGATGGAGACAGATAACTTTCTCAGCAGCCTCTGATTACTTAACCATCTTGGTGTGCCACACAACTACCTTGTTAACACTTTTCATGTGACTTACACAACCCAATCAGAAGGCAGGAACTCCTAACCTTAGGTAAATGTGGGAAAACCACAGAGGTTGATTCAACAGTGTTAGAACTGCACTGAAATGTGCGTAAATAAACATCCTAACTTACTTACAAAAACATGTGAACACTTAATATAAATGCAAATATGTATATACTCAACTTCTGTAATCACATCTCTATAAAATAACTCATAAGTTTACCTCTGAACTTTACATTTTCCTCCCTCTCTCACATGAGAAACGACCTCGTTTCACATAGGAAAGAAAAAAAGAAAAGAAAGAGAAAACAAAACAACAAGCTACAAACAAGAGAACAAAAAAACCCCCAGCACATTCATTTTAAAACATAGTCCTTAAGGTAACTGGGAGTCACAACTCGACGTCTGCTGCATCGTAATGAACAACTAGATTCTTGACCCATAGGTGGAGAGGGGACAGTGTCCTGGGGGGGACAGTTGACACAGCAGGCTGAGGGGAAGGGGGCAAAGCGGCAGGGGAGTTGGGCTTTGACTGAGTAGGGGGTCGTGGCTGACACACCTCAGGGGCTGATGAGGGTGCAAGGCTGTGGTCCTGCCTGTTGTAATTCCTGTTAGCCCTGGATTTGGAAGGTTTAAAGGGCAAAGCACCTGATAATGCAGTCAACTGATGAAGCTGAGGCTATAGAGGTGTGTCACCAGCAGGTGGTGTGTTCCCAGTTTCAGGGAGAGGTTCATTGTAAGGTCTGAGACGATTATAGTCAATAATGTGAGACTTATCTGATTGATCCAGGAGGTAATGGATCCTGTATGTGACACTGGGGATTCATTATCAGAACCAAGGCACTCAAGTATCTCAAAGGGGCCCTTCCAATGGGGAGCAAGTTTCATTTAACCACACAAGGTCACCAGGAGCATAAGGGGTGTGTTTGACGCCTTTATCATACTGTTGCTTCTGCTGGTTATGGGCAAAGTCCCCGTTTTTGGCAGCAGTACTGAAGGCGGACCGAAGCCTCTGAGTTAACTGTTTAACATAATCAGCAGGTGAACCTGCAGTACAAGAAGGAGGCATGTTGTTAGGTAGCAGCATGTTGGCAGGCATCCGTGCTTCATGTCCATGTGAGAAAGACTTGAGTAAATCCAGTAGTAGAGTGAGGGCTAATGTTGTAAGCCAAAGCACCTTGATTGAGGCAGTCATCCCATTCACCAGGCTGCTGAAGGAGTGACTTCGCTAACTCATCAATGAGGGTTCTGTTAAATCTCTCAATCATACCATCACACTGAGGATGATATGAACTGGTCCGTGTTTTTTGGATTCCCAGCAGGTGACACAGGTGTTTCACCAGATCAGATTTGAATTGATGTCCTTGATCCGTGTGCAGCATCTCAGGGATACTGTGCTCACAAATGAAGTTTTCAAACAGACATTTTGCAACTGTTATTGAGCGTTGGTCTGCAATGGCATAGAGGTTGAGATATTTGGAGAAATAATCTTGAACAACAAGCACATACCTGTTGCCACGACTTGTGATGGGGAGCTCAAGTATGTCAGCTGCCACCTTTTGAAATGGCTCAGTAGCAACGATTGTTCTCATTGGAGCTCTGTGCCGAGGTGTGGGATTTCTTCGAGCATCACATGGAATGCACTGTGCACACCACATTTTGATGTCACGTGACATGAATGGCCAGTATTATAGTTGCTGAGCACGTTTCAGGACTTTATCTGCTGACAGGTGACCGGTTACTGGGTTTCCATGCAGCAGTTGCAAGAGGGTGTCTTTTAAAGCCTGCGGAATAACAAACTGGTGCAGCAGTGACTTTGTGACTGATTGAAAACCTTATGACAGAGTAAACCATTAAACAGGGTAAGTCCAGAGTACTCATGCCAAAGCACTTTCTCCATGGGTGAGCATTTTTTCATGTGCCAGTGGGGTGGTTTCAGACCCTTAGCTTTCCAGCTAATGACCTTCAGGATCATTTTGTTGTTCCTCTTTAGTTTATCCTCAGGCAACTCGAGCACAAAGGTGGATGAGACAAATGGTGCATCCCAATACAACTGTGGATCAAAATACTCATTGCATGCAACCTGTTTGGGGTCAGGGGAGCTGCAGTCAGGTGGGCTTGCACAGGATTGAGCAGCTTTTATCAGATTGTAGGGTGGCTGGAGCAATACAAACTGTGTTCTGTTCTGTGGGTATACCAGTAACAGGGCGACGTGACATGGCAACTGCGTTGAGGTGGCAGTGGCCATCTTTATGGATAACAGCCCATTCAAAAAGATTAAGTTCAAGGGCCCAGTGTGCACGTTGACCAGTCCTATCACTGTCAATGGGTAACTTTCTGAGACCCAAGAGCGGTTTGTGATCTGTGACAATAACAAACGGCTGCTTGTATAGGTAGTGGCGAAAATGTCTTACTGCGCAGACAATAGCCCAGAGTTCCCTATCATAAGTTGACCATTTTCTCTCTGCTTTTGTGAGCACACAGCTTGCATAGGCAATCACTTTCTCCTGATGTTGCTGTTTTTAAGCTAGCACAGCACCAATAGCAGTGGAGGATGCATCTGTGTAGAGAGAAAAAGGCAATGTGAAGTCAGGGAATGAGACCACTGGAGGGTTTGAGAGTGCATGTTTCAGATACATAAATGCATCATGACACTGAGAAGTCCATTGAAAAGTCACATTCTTTTCAGTGAGTGCATAAAGAAAGACACTGTGATGTGCAAAGTTCCTAATGAACTTGCGGTAATAAGATAATAAGGTAATAATAATAAGGTAATAAGTCCCAAGAATACTGTTACTTCTGTAGCTGTGCGGGGAATAGGCCAGTCTTTGCACATTTTTGGGATCAGGCTGAATGCCATTTTTAGACACAATACGGCCGAGAAATTGTACCTGATCCTTGGCAAAAAAGCATTTTGATGGATTTAGCTTGAGGCCATTTGACTGGAATCTGGAGAAAATTTCTTCCAGGTGCTGTAGATGTTCAGCAAAAGAGCGGCTGTAAATGAGGACATCATCCAGGTACACTAAGCAGGTTTTCCAGGGAAGCCCACGAAGTACCATCTCCATTAGCTGCTGACATGTGGCTGAAGCATTTGTAAGTCCCATTGGCATAACTTTAAAGTGATAGAGTCCACTGCCTGTTGTGAAAGCTGTCTTCTCACGGTCTTCCTTTTCCAGTTCAACTTGCCAATAGCCGTGCTGAAGGTCCATGGTGGAGAACCAGGCAGAACCTGACAGAGCATCCAGCGCATCATCCACTCTTGGGAGAGGATGAGAGTCTTTGATTGTCACTGCATTGAGTTTTGTATAGTCAAGACAAAAAACGCCATGTGCCATTTTTCTTTCGCACTAGCACAACTGGTGCAGCCCATGGACTGTAGCTTTCTTCAATGACATCTGCCTTTAAAAGGTTGTCCACTTGAGTCTGTATCTCTGCTCTCTGTTCAGGTGTTACTCTATAGGCTCTCTGTTTAATTGCTGTGGCATTACCAGTGCAAATATGATGTTTGATAATGCTGGTGTGACCTCTGTCTTCTGGATGCTTACTGAAGATTGCAGAATATTTCTCAAGAAGTTATTTCAGGGACTGAATCTAAGAGTGTGACAAGTTTGTTTCATCTATTTCAACTGGTGGGGTCAAATCAGATACAGGTGAAGTTGCACAACATGTCTCTTCCAGTGGTATGATGTCAGCAGATGAGACTGAGTGAAACTCACCAAGGTGTTGACCAGAATGTCTCTATGTCATCACTGGAGGGGTTCAACACACGGACCAAAGTAGTACCATTCTGAACTTCACTGAGAGAGTGTCACAAACTGGATTTAGCATTAGGACACCATAGTAGGCTGTTGGCGCAGGAGAAGCAGGTGTGGCTGCTGACACACAGGCTGTGATAAGAGTTTCACTCATAGCTGGAATTTTGGTTGGTGCTAGCACCGAAACATTACAGCAGGCAGCCACCTCATATCGTTTGGGTAACAGGCGAATTTTCATGTCCCACAGTTGCAGCACTTTGTTTCTGAGGTCAAGAAGGGCATGGTGTCTTTGCACAAAATCCCAACCTAATATGACTGGCTGGTAAGCACCTCTGAGAACTTCAAATTCTTGCTGGCATATCTGTTTCCCCAGTCGAATCCCAATGGTCAATTTGCCTAGAATTTCCAAACATTCTCAATTGACTGAACGGGCTGGCACAGAGGATGCTGCCATAGGCCTTTTTTTTAAAGCTGGATGAGAGTTTCGAAAATCTTCACTTACAAGGGAGACAAAGGAGCCAGAGTCAATTAAAGCACACACTTTAAAGCCTTCAACAATAGCCAAGCTGCTAAAAGAAATTGAGCCATCAGGTTCTGGGTCACTGTCAGGGCATGTTAACTGGGGGGTATCATTCTGGGGCTGTGACACTGTAGCTGATGTTTGCCCCTCAACAGCAGCTAATGAAAGTTTCCCTGTTGGTTGGAGCTGAAGCAAACAGACCTTTCCGGAGACTGGAAGTGAACACTGCTTCTAGTGGGCGGAGCTGTTGCTCTGTCTCTACGTGGAGCAGGGCTGGGACTGCGGCTGTATCTGTTAGTGTTGGAGTCAGTGTCATGGTGATTATACCTGGAGTACTGGGAGGTTGCTTCTGGGGGTGGATATTGGCGCTGATTAGGTCTGTCATATTTGTCCCATGCAGTATCTCTGTGATGAACGGGGGAAGGGGGGCACTCATAGCGGGACTCTGGATCATGGCGATAATATCGCTCAGGTGAGTAATATTCTTTCTGGTGTTGTCTGGCATGGTAAGGTAAAGGGGATGAACTGCGTTGGCTGTACTGAGCATCTGAATAGGAGGATCTATCTGGTCTTAAGTCTAAACGTTGGACAAGGTAACTCTGTTTCTCTCTTAGCTGCTATACTTTATGTTTCAGACTGGTAACTGAGAGTGTAAGCTGCTCGACTGCTTGATAAAGTTTATCCTCAGCAGGCTTAGGGCGAATCATATCTACCTGTTCTGAAGCTTGAACTCTGGCAGTCAGTTGCAGTGCTGCACGTGCCCTCTCACAACGGCTAGCAATGCGCACAGCTTCTTCAAGATCCTCTGCACCCATCTCATGTATTTTAGACTGCAAAATGGGGTCCAATCCAGCAACAAAGCGACGGAATTGTTCTCCTTCTAGCGCATTGTGGTCATAGTGTGGGAAAGCTTCAAGTACAAGCCGAGTGATATCTGCACTGTATACATCCAAACCTTCACCTGGCTTACGAGGGCGAGCATTCACATGTGTCTGGAAGAAGGGGAGAGAATATTTTGGTCCAAAAACTTCCCTGAGTTTCTCTTTCACTAAGTCATAGTCCTTCTGTGTTGACGAAGGCAGGCTGTCCCAGTACAAAAATGCAGCATCTGCTAGATGAGTTGGCAAAACAGAGGACATAACAGCTGCCAAATCCACTGCAGGTGGCATCATAGCTTGCACTGCTACTTCGAAACGTCGAGACCAACTTGTAAAAGATTCAGTCCCATCTCCTTTAAAAGCAGGTGGAAGATCAATTGTCAAAGCACCAGAGACTGTATGTGCAGCGAAAGGAGCAGCAACAGTCCTCAACACATCCACTGAGCTCCGCTGCAGTGCAGGAGAGGAGTGCGGCTCGTGCACAGATTCACTTTCATCTGCTGACATGTTGCGAGAAAAATCCAACACAAAAAGCACCACAAAGTGTGGGGAAGGTTGCAAAAATCCTTACGATCTCCACAATTAAACTGTTTCCCGTTAATCAGCTGTTCACTAGCACAACCAAACAGCAGTTCTTGTGTGGTCCAGAAGCATAAAAAGGGCTGAAATTGTCATTATTGAAGTTTCAGAAATCAGATAAAGGTTTCATAAATCACACACATAGTTTTAAGTATTTTACTATTAGTGCAGAGTAACTTACTCCAGGTTTGAAGTATTTAGGTGTTGTAGTTTTGCAGCTGGATCAGTTTCACAAGTCAGATAAAGGTTTCACAAATCAAAAACATGGTTTTGAATATTCTTCTTTTAGTGCAGAGGAATCTAGTCCAGGTTTAAACTGTGTAGGTGGATTTAGTTTTGCAGCTTGACCAGTTTTAGTGTGGTCCAGATGCATAAAAAGGTCTGAAATGGCCCTTTATTGAAGTTTCACAAATCAGATAAAGGTTTCATAAATCACAAACATGGTTTTGAATATTCTAAATTGTTAAAGTTATTCACAACTTCATCTTAAATTGATTCTCT
>VUQJ01043164.1:0-10019 GCA_015108635.1 Andinoacara biseriatus
CATAAGCCTCTCCCTCCAAGTCAACACATGCTCTTAACCCCAGTCTCATTTGTGTGTGTATTCTGCACAGATTTGATGTCAGGCTGTCAGTTAAAAGCAGTCTTACCTTTCTTATCAGCATCACAGCTTTACCCATGAAAACTGCAGTCTTTTAAAAAAATAAAAAAAAAAAATAGAAAAAGCACTAGGGTGGGAGTGAATGAGAGAAAGGGGAAAAATGAGAGAAGAGGTAGAGAAAAAGAAGGAAGTGCCTTCGGGGGAAGTTATTAAAGAAGGTGCAAGCTGGCTGGCTTGGCAGCAGTTCAAAGGGGTGGATCCCCTTGCCTCCCTGCACCCAAATGGCAGTTGCTGGCACCACTGCTAAACACACAATGCCTTGTGGCAAAACTGTGTCTTTCATTGACAGATGAGTGGGGAAAAGCAAGGAAAGGAAGGAGGGAGGAGGGAACACAAAATGCTGCTATTCGTTCTGTTTTTTTTTTGTTTTTTTTCCTGAGGTGGAAAAAAAAAAGACTTAACCTGAAAGAGGTGTTAGGCCCTAACCAGCAGTGAAAGACAGAGCTACACTCGCACAAATATACACAAATAAACACAAATAAACGCACACAAAGAAAATGTGGTTATTAAGTATAGAGTGTAGGATGGTGTGATGAATTATGACAGAGCAGTGGGCCACAATTATAACTGGTTAGCAGTACAAAGACTAATAAATATAATGAAACTGGAAAAAAAATGTAGCAGCTAATGAATTTATACAAACTTTATACATTTTTCATCACTTTCAAAGAAATCATTGATGCGATATGGTTTGTCAAACTGTACTAAGGCTAAAATGGAAAAGAAGCAATTTTTAAAAAATACTTGGTCCCTCTCTCTCTCTCTGCTTCTTTCAGGTTTGACTCCACATTTCCTAACAGCCACAAGGTTAACAGATTTTATTGGATCCAGGCTCTTGAGCTTCAGTCAATGCTGCTGGTCAATAGTTCTTATTAATAAATGGATTTCAAGGGATTTATTTTATTCACCAGAAGGTTAAACATGCAGTTAAAGCATGACATTAAGCCGGGCAATGCTATCAGAATATGAACCTTTGCCATTAGTGGCACAAGGTTTTGGGTCTGGCTAATACTTGCCACTTGTACAATGTAAGTACTATACCATTAGAGGATCAGGAGTGATCATCAACACCAGTTACAAAAAGTCAAAGAGGTACTTATGTAACTATGTGCACATAGACACACACTACACAGCTCCAGTGTTAGTGCGTTCTCACATGACCACACAAACATCCAAGTAGAACACGTTCATGGAGAACTGCACACACTGTCAGGTCAGTTTATAGTTAGATTTATGCATATATATATAATAAGCAGACTTTATGTTAGCCCTGACCCTGCAGGGCTAGAGCAAGGCCAAAGAGACACAAAATGCATTACTAATAACCTGTCCCATCAAACACTGAAGGAGCGCAAGCAAGGCACTAAAAGCTGAGATGCTTGGCTGGATAAAGAGGAGGAGATGGGTAAAAGAATAGATAGATAAATAGAGGTACATACCATAAATATATGTTCAAAAGAATTAAAATGGTTGTGTGTGTGTGAGTGCACTGGAGTGTGCAGGATTTAACTGTTTTTTTATTTTTGTTTTTTTCTTTACTTAACAGACAACACTTCCCCACAAAAAGCTAAAAGGACATAAAACATTCAAACTGATATTAAAAGCCAAACTTTCAAGATTTTTTTTGTTTTTAACATTTCACCAATCTAATGTAATCTGATGGCTTTTGTATTATTTTATACCTGTTTAGCTGAGGCTTAAAGTGATGAGCACGGCACTAGAAAAAACAACCAAAATTATTGCAACTTTGTGCAGTGAACTTGCAAGTTCATTACCCTTCAGTGGTTGCTTCAAAAACCAGAACCAGATCTGCAACCGCTTGCAGTCAGCATCTGTCTTTAAAGCAAAGTTGGCACTAGACAGTTATAAAATGGCAATAAGACAGTCTGCTATCAGTTTGCAATTGAATGGGATTAAGTTGGCAATTCAATTTGTTTTTGATAATACAGCAGTTAACGATATTAAATTGGTACAAAAATTACAAATCTGCTTTCATCTGTTGCAAATCTGTTGCTGTCTAAATACATAGAAATGCACATTAGACAGAAATTTACAGTAACTAATTACATTCGGAGTCCAGTCCAAATCAGCCAAAGATCTGAAACAAATTCCTCACAAATGGTGAGAAATTTCAGACTTGAAGGAAAACTCTTTCCTGAAAGAGGTGTTAGCCCACTAACCAGCACCTCTAGAACTACTAAAGTCAACCAGACTATGAAGAAATACATATGGAATTATTTAGTAAACAAAAAAGTGTTAAACAAATCAGAATATGTTTTATATTTTGGATTCTTCAAAGTAGGCACCTCTTGCTTAGATGACAGCTTTGAACATTTTGGTAATTTCTCAGTCAGCTTCATGAGGTAATCACCTGGAATGGCTTTGCCTCGTCAAGAGTTAACTTCTTGAATTTGTTGCCTTCTTAATGTGTTTGAGACCATCAGTTGTTTTTGGGAAGAGGTAGAGTTGCTATACAGTGAATGAGCCTGCTAATGCTATAATCCGTGTTATGGCAAAAACTTCTCAACCAAGTACATAAATATGACCATTGTTACTTTAAAAAAAAGAAGGTCAGTCAAAGAAGCCAATTCTGAGGAAGACCACCAAGAAGAAGAGAATGGCTTGGGCCAAGGAACACAAGGATTGGACATTAAGAGCAGTGGAAATCTGTCCTTTGGTCTGATGAGTCCAAATGTGAGATCATTGGTTCCAAACACCATGTCTTTGTAAGATGCAGAAAAGGTGAGCGGATGGTTCATACATGGGTATTTCTCACCGTGAAGTCTGGAGGAGAAAGTGGGATGGTATGGGGGTGCTTTGCTGGTGACACTGTTGGCAATTTATTCAGAATCAAATTCCACACACTTAACCAGCATGGCTACCACAGTATTCTGCAGCAACATGCCATCTCATCTGGTTTGCACTTAGTGGGGCCATCATTTGTTTTTCAACAGGACTGAGATGGTTGTGTTGAGATGGTTTGTGATGGGTTGGACTGCAGAGTGAAGGCAAAGCAGCCAACAAGTGCTCAGCACCTCTGAGAACTCCTTCAAGACTGTTGGGAAATCATTTCAGGTGATTCCCTCATGAAGATGATTGAGAGAATGCCAGGAGTGTGCAAAGGTGTAATGAAAGCAAAAGGTTCCTACTTTGAAGAATCTAAAACATATTTTGGTTTGTTTAACACTTTTAAGTTTACTACATGATTCCTTATGTTTTCCTTCATAGTCTGGATGCCTTTAGTATTAATTTAAAATGTAGAGAAAAAAATAAAAACATTGAATGAGGTGTGTCCAAACTCTTGACTGGTACTGTATATTAGAAAAATCGATCTTTTCAGAGCTGCACAAGCAAAGCAAGCTGGTGTCTATAACAAAGAAAGTGCGGTGGCCACTTCTCCCAGGTCAGATAAGTGATTGTCAGGGTGGCCAAGTGTAATCCTGTGCTGGAGCTTGTAGGCCCATAAAATTAAGGTGAAAATGAAAATTATCAGTTGTTGGTTGACTTTAATATGTTATGTAGCTGTCAGCCAGTAAGTGGGGCTGCAGCGCTGCTTTCTCTGTGACAGGCAGCTGTAAACAGGTAAGTTAAAAACTTTTTGTGTCATCATCACAGGTGTGCGGACATCAGTCAGGATAAAAGACTTCTGGTGCTAGCACTGGTGATGTTAGCCACATTCAGCAAACCAATCTGACATTTTGCAAATAATGGCTCTTAATATGGCATCTGGAATACACATGCAATATTTGCGCAGACAACATTTAACCTTGTCCATGTAACTGCACTCCATTTTAAAGGTTTTCTGGGTATTTTCTTTCTTTCAGACTTGTTAATGGGTCTGATTTTTCTTCTGCATTTAACTGACTCGGAAATTAGGAATATCCCTACGCTTTCCCGTTCTTTTCACATTTTACATCTCAGCCATCTGAACATGTCACTATTCTTTTAGCAAGCTGATGCAATATGCATGTTGTATTCATTTTTTTCAGGGATTATTCTCTTTTGTTGTGGGCTATATGTTAACAGTTATTTTGTGGCCTTAGTTAGTGAAAAGAAAAAGAAAAAAACCCAAGTAGAAAATAAAACTGGCTTATAATACAGCATAATATGCAACTACACCATATGTAAATTGTATTTTTGCGCTTGTAAGGTAATGCAGTCAACATCACTGATGTCATCCAGAAAAACATCCAGGACAGCAGGCAGCATACAACAGATTCTTCATAGGACAGGTAGATGTACAGCAGCATACTAAAAAATCTTAGCGTAAATCTGTTGTGTTTTACTCTAATTATGGACAACATCTTAGTGCTAATTTAGGAACGTGAACTAAGAAAACTAATAGCACAATGTCCCCTGTGAGTATTGAGGGTGTTTCCATTTCTGTGTGAAACACAATCCGTTGTCAAGCCGTGGCTAACTCAGTCACGCTGCCACTGAACTCCGAACAATGACCTGAATGTAATGACAGCTGACATGTAGGGAGTGTGAATGGAGTGCACAACAGATCCCTAACTCCATCTGTTACTCTGCCATATTACAAGAAGATTTTTTTACATAAAAGAAACATATCACATTTTTTTCAGTCTGTAGTGCACATAAAGCACCCTTCATTTAAAAAAAAAAAAAGCTGTTTTTCATATATTTTAAAGTTATGGGATTATAAATCATCTGGAAATCAGATTAACTGTAAAAAATGTAAAGACTAAACCAAACACTGAAGCTGTGAGTAAGAACGGCTGTTTTCACACACTGTTTTGTTACACGGATACTCACCAGACACTTTATTAGTCACGTCTGTTCAACTTATTACCTCGTCCACTGATAGGTGGAGGGAGATCAGAGGAGAATGACCAGACTGCTTGGATCTCATAGGAAGGCATCAGTAACAGAAAGAGTAGAGTGCATACCTCACCTGTTAAGAATCCTTTTACAAGGATTTATCTGGATCCAGATAATGATCTGGATCACCCCCAAAATGTGATCAATTGTTCCTTGTACTACCCCCAAAAGCTCCAGAAATTTGTACTGAAATCTGTTTATTAGTTATCCAGCTAACAGACAAGCAGACACACCAGTGCAACCGAAAACATAATCTCCCGGCACCTATCGGTGGGCGAGGTAATAACCACTCATTACAACCAAGGTATGTAGAAGAGCATCTACATACCTTGCACAAAAAATTGAACCTTGAAGCAGATGGGCCTCTCCTGTCAGCTAAGAAGATGAAACTGAGGCTACAATTTACAAGGACTCACCAAAATGGGACAGCAGAAGACTGGAAAAATGTTACCTGGTCTGATGAGTTTCTGCCGTGACATTTGGGTGGTAGGGTCATAATTTAGTGTAAACAACATGAAAGAATGGATCCATCATGTCTTGTATCAGGCTGGTTTCTTTGCATAATGTGGCCCCTTTAGTGCCACTGGTGCTCTGAGTGTTTCTTCTTGTTCACCTCGTTTTACTCTGTTTATACGCCACTCTGCATTTAATTATTTGTTATTATTAATCTCTGGCTCTCTTCCACAGCATTTCTTTTGACCTGTCTCTCTCCCCTCAGCCCCAACCGGTCGCGGCAGATGATGGTTATGCTGGAGGTTTCTTCCTGTTAATGGGGAGTTTTTCCTTCCCACTGTCACCAAATGCTTGCTCACAGGGGGTCGTACAGATTTTTTTGGTTTTCTCTGTAATTATTGTAGGGTCTTTACCTTACAATATAAAGTGCCTTGAGGCAACTGTTTGTTGTGATTTGGCGCTATTTAAATAAAATTGAATTGAATTGAATTGAATTGAATTGAATTGAATTGAATTGAATTGAATTGAATTGAATTGAATTGAATTGAATTGATCAGTAGCAAATGAACATTGCTTGAACACCACCGCAAGTATTGTTGCTGACCATTCCTTCCATAATGTACCCATCCTTTGATGGCTCTGATAGCTCAAATCATCTCAAACTGGTTTCCAAAAAAAAAAAAAATATTGCATTGTGGCCTGAGTCTAACTGCCCACATATAATATTGTTTTATTCTCAGCGTATATGTTTTCATGCTATCAAACACTGCTAACAGCAGTGTGTAAATTTTCATCTGGTTATTTTAAGCGTCACATGAGAATCCAATAGCAGGGCACAAGTCTTGAATCAAGAGAACTAAGCTGACAATGTTTATGTCTATTTTGTAAAATGAACAAAAATGATGTGCGGTATGGTGAGTTTTGCATAAATCTATAATAAGAATATCACCATGCAAGTATACTTGATGTACACACATCCTGAGAAATGCTGGTAATGACAATATGGACACCTGTGCACACAGAAATAATTCACACAGTTAGAAAATAGCCCCACGACAACAAGCTCAGACCAAATTAAAAAAAAATGTTTACCACATTAACAAATTAGTTATTAACACAGTAGAAAATATTTTTTACATCTGACTAACTTTATTGTTAATTTTTTTTTTACCTCACCAAAAATGTCCAAACTGAATCTCATCCTCTGGTATTAAAATTAAGACCTGGCTTGTGTAGACAGAATCTCAATCCCCATAGTTGAGTTTTTATAACATAAAGGCCCTCTATAGAAGAAATTTGAGAATTCTAGACCAAAGCATAAGCTTGAACATTTGTTTCTGAATGTGTGAATACTTGTATTTGTGTAGGTCTTACCCTTAAAGACCTGTCATGAGTGAGGGATTTTAGCCAAATCAGCCGAGATGAGAAGCTTTTCATAGTGAGCACAGCTGCCAGTAAAAGAGGCTGAGAGGGAGGGGAACAGTGGCTGCTTTAAATGTATTTTCTACAACACTTTCTCAATTAAAGGCCCTTTTTACACATAGCACTCTGCTAATAACATAATGGCGAGTAGAATGTCATTGAGTGGTGTAATGTACCTAAATCCTTCACCAGCATTTTTAATGCTTTCATAATTGGAGCCTACTTTGGAACACAGTGGCACACAAGAGGCTGCGGTGGAAAGGCAAAGAGAAATGATTTGTAAAGATGTCCGCGCAGGAAATAATAACTAGCCTTGGTGCTAATGTAGGGCTCTTTGCAAAAGGGGAGAAAAAAAAACATGTTGCTAATTGAGTTTGCCTGAAAAAATACATTTAAAACTCATCATTTCATTTTACAGTCCTTTTTGTGGCACATTGTGTTTAGAAAGGCGAAGGGGAACACTAGTGGTGTTTCACATCCATTTGGAGGTTAATGGTCAAGTTTCAAGCTTTTAAATGTGGTAAAAACTACACTGAAAGGATTTACTTTAATTAATTGCAAAGTGTGAATCTCCCCCCCACCCCACCCCCCAATACTCATGAACTCTTGCCATTCAAAACTTACCTACAGAAATGGCTCCACTTATCCGAGATAAATAACAGTTTTAGTCTTTTTTGCTTGCAGTCACAGTAATATGATCATTTCACCAAAACATTTTGCCTATATTTAAAGATATTTTGGAGTGATCAACATATAATTTTCAACTAAATGAGTTCTGAAATGTACCCAAAATTGTTTTTGCTTAGACCTTTGTATCTGCAAACCTCTAACTTTTCTCTTTTCTTTCTTTTCTTTGTTTTCTAGGTGAGAGAAAGCTGTTTAGAGTAGACTGCCTCTGATTTGTGAGACTATCCTGAGACTATACATTACCTTCCACCACAATGACCCCTAGGTCTGTCTAAACACAGGCCTTAATGACTCATGGTTGGTGGGCACACGCCTTGGTTATAGGGCTCCGCAGGCTGTGGCCAGGGCAAGAAGAGGACACTAGGCATCAGGATTGAGTGGACACCACATAGACATTAGTACCCTTGCTTCTGGGTTGTATTGCATCAATGTCAGTGGGTAAAAACATGTCCTCCATCTTCAAAACCACACCCTGAGGGACGTGAAAAGCACCTGCAGACCCCTTATCTATCAAAAGATAATGGCCAAAGTCAAATCATTCTTTCTCTGAAAGCACTCAGCTGTTGTGTTGCGGCAGGATGTGGCAAGTTGTACAAATTAGCCGAGGCCCCTGTTACTTGTAGATAAGCTATTGTCCTGAAACAGCACTACATCCTTTTTAGTGTTCCTGGATTTTTCCACAAAAAAAAAAAAGGGAGGTCTATGGCTAAAATATCCCCCCAATAAAATGAAATGAGGACAAGGGAGCTCGAGGTGAGAGAGCAAGGAAATGATTTACAGCAGCATGATGAAGTGTCTGTTTCTCCTGGCAACAAACAACTTAACAGGTGCCTTAAGAAAAAGGAGTTGTCCTATTCCTAAAAGCTTTCTTGGTCATTTAACCTGCACATCCAATCAATCAGCAGGAGAAGCACACTTACAAGCACACTCTCATAGAAAGTACACAAATATACACAAGTACAGTCTTCAACACAAAAGGTTATTTGCTGTGAGAGGAACCGGTGGGGGTCGAGTGTAGGGATGCTGGCACCAAGGATTCACAGTGACTAGGGCTTCATCTACGGGAATATTTCCTTTTCTGTTTGCAAATTAGCAAATGGCACTTGCGTCAAATACAAATTGGAGGAGAAGTCACTGGAGTTTTGACAGATGAGCCTGATGGCCCTGAGAATGGCACAGAACCTCACCAGCTGGTAGTGGACCTGGCGCCAACTGCCCATCTAGCTCGGCAGCTTGCTCTAACATGCCAGTCAAGACCTGTGAGGGCTCGGCTCACGACCAGTATGATGCCAGAGGGCGTCAGATGCCAAACCTTCCCAGTCTGCTCTCAGATCGAGCAAGCGAGGCATTAAATCTAATGAGAAGGAACTAAAAGTAATTCAGGATAGAGGTGGAAAAACATAATTAGACTGACTTGAATTAATGTAAAACAGTAAAAAAAAAAAAAAGCAAGTTGGTTTGTGCCATTTAAGAAAGAAAATTAATGCCAGTAAATGTTTTCAATAAGAGAAATCAAAGGACTGCTTTCATTTGTTAAATGCAAAAGCAAGTAAAATTTTACACAACAATTTGAATTACAGAGCATCAAAATCACATATTTATTTATTGAAAAAACAAAGAATTTGCTTAATATCCTGGAAATAAACTAGTAAGTTCTACTAAAGTGTTCTTTATGACTTCACATATTTGTAAGACTCAGTGTAAGACGTTTTTAAATTTGTTAAGGACCTGCAGTCATACTGCAAACAGATCAAATGACGCTGACACACACTGGCAGAGATTCCTACTGAACTCCAGCTGCTCGTGGAAAAGGCAGTCAGATCAAGAAAATCGAGAGCAGGGAAAAACAGAGACTTAGAATAAGAGAGCAGGAGATCCGCAGACCTGTCAGTCAGTGCAATGAACACTGACAAGCCAACTCTGTGGATAATGTTTCTGTCACTGAGAACTCTAATCACAGTGTTCTTAGTCAAAACCAATCCCCTCGTATCTGAACATTCACAAAGTGCTGGGATGTTTACAGCAAACAGCTGAAGGAAACATAAAAAGAGGGTGTCGAGACAGGCAGACCCACTCACTTCTGTGCCATTGTCACCAGTTGCAAGTAGAAAATGCAGCAGGGGAAACACAGAAAAAGTGTGAAGAGTTTGAAAGTGTGCAGCAAACGGAAAGAAAGAAAAAGAGGAAGCAAAAGATGGCAGGGTTAAACACACCCAAGCAGGTAGTGCCTGTCAGAACACATTGCCATCCTCTAATTGGGTCATTTTTGATACCCCCTACCACATAGTGCCAGCATATTGATGGGGAGGTGTCAGGATGCCAAGAGCCTGCGAGGCCTCACTGGCACTGAATCAAAGCAGGCACAAATGCTGCCCGCAGACAATCTGGCAAGCCCGAGCACACATAGGCGCAAGAACATCCAAAAACATGGCCCCACAGCTCCCGCCTGTACCACCAGGATGTAATTGGTACATGGGCATTCCAGAGCATTTTCAAAG
>VUQJ01043165.1:0-12643 GCA_015108635.1 Andinoacara biseriatus
CCCACTTTTCTTTACAGAATTGTTTTAATTCATTCATATTGGAGGTAATTTGAGGATGAACAGCCTGTTTAAGGCTACGCCAAAGCATCTCTGTCTTATTTGAGTCTGGACTTTGAGGTCACTCCAAAACCTTCTTCTTCTTTTTTAACGTTCAGATGTGAATTTTCTAGTGTGTTTTGGATCATTGTTCTGCTGCATAAACCAAATATGCTTGAGCTTCAGGGCATGAATTGATAGCATTCTCCTTCAAGATTTCTGCAGAATTCACGGTTCCAGCAATTATGAAAAGTTGTTTAGGACCTGAAGCAGCAAAGCAGCCACCGACCATAACACTACCACCACTATGTTTAACTGATGTTTTTATAAAATAATGGGACTCAAACCTTCCAAAAAGTTCCAAATTTGTCTCGTCTGTCCACAGAATATTTTCCCAAAGTCTTGGGAATTATCAAGATGTTTTTTTTGGCAAATGTGAGATGAGTCTTTGTGTTCTTTTTGGTCAGCAGTGGTTTTCTCCTTGGAACTCTCATGGATGCCATTTTTACCCAGTCTCTTTCTTATTATTGAATCATGAACCTTAACTCAGGCAAGTGAGGCCTTCACTTCTTAAGCTATTCTGGGTTATTTGTGCCCTCCTGAATGAGTAGTTGATGTGCTCTTGGAGTACTTTTAGTAGGCTGGACACTCCTGGAAAGGTTCACTACTGTTCCAAGTTTTCTCTGTTTATGGAAATTGTCTCTCACCATGGTTCACTGGAGTCCCAAAGCTTTAGAAATGGGTTTGTAATCCTTTCCAGACTCAAAGATGCCAATAACTTTGTTTCTCATCTGTTCTTGAGTTACCTTGGATTGTGGCATGTGTTGCTTTTTGAGATCTTGTAGTTGTACTTGTTGTACTTAAAAAAAAAAAATCACAGTTAATTCATGATTTAAAAGCTGCATTTTGTATTTACACAGGTTATCGTTGCCAAATTTCTTTGGCGATCTGAAACAGTTAAGTGTGACAAACATGCACCCGCCTCCCCCCAACAAATCAGTTAGAGGAGCAAATACTTTTTCACAGCACTGTATATTTTGTAAAGAACACCTTTTTCTCTTTTTCTTCCTTTCTCGAATGAAACTTTCTTTCTTCACTTGACATGTGCGATGTCCTGCACATGACATGGCACATTGTTCATGAAAGATGTATTCTTTGTAAAGCTTTGTAAAGCTTGCAGATTGGGTGGATGATCCCACGAACTGAGTCAACAATTAGAAAACTAACATCACTGTATTATGGATATAGTTGGGTGAAATGGGAGGTTTCTGTTGGTTTTGTGTGTCACCCAAAGAATAACAGTCGGCAGTGGAGGGTGCAACAATCCTTTGTGATAGAGGGAAAGTAAATATACCTTGGAGCTCAAAGGTTTGCATTAGTTTGTTAAAAAAAATCAAAAACTCAAATATTTGATTGGAGATCAGGAGGTCTTTGGCTTGATCACAGTAAGCCTCATTTCGTTATGACACACATATTGTTGGAGTGGTTATAGGTGTGCCCTCATTATTTTATTGTTTTTTCTTTTTCATTACAACTGTTTCAATGCAGTGACAGTTGTGTTATTTGTGTTATTTTGTATAAAGGTGTTAGGGATTAACTGGTAATAGTCCTTCCAATATTAGATCAATATTAGGTCAAGTCAGACTGCAACATTTTTAGCAGACATTCAGCACAAAGGGCATCCAGTAAAGCTACTACGAAAATTAATTACTGATTTTTGTTTTAAAGTGTAATGTATAGACTAATTATGTAATACAATATGATTGTTGCAGAAAATATAAATATGTAATCAGTTTGGACAGTCATGAAGAAACCACAACTTGACTGAAGTGAGAATTGAGGTATTTGAGATTTCCACAGATACTACAATCACTGTGACTGTGATTAATCCTGGTCCACACAAAATCCTGTTGACAAGAGGTGAGGACTGGCTACATTCAGCTTTAGGCTACAACAGTCATTTTTTAACCCTTGCATATTATTCATACATCATGCCTTCAAAATGTGGATAATTTTGACTCATAATAAGCATCTATTCTGCATTTTGAATTATAGATCTATTTAGAATGTCTAAATAGCCCATGTGACATTAATAAATGGATGATCAATCCTCAATTAATGCTTCAGGGAGCAATGAGAGTATTTTTAGGTTTTCCAACACTCATTTTTCTGGTGGCCATGAGAGGTCAAATGCATTGTCAAACCAGCAAATAGAAAACTGTTGCAAAAGCACACAAAACAAAACAGAACAAATAGGAAAAAACAAAACGGAAGTTAAAAAACACAATGGAAGTTCAAAAAGCAAATCTCATTTTGTCTCTGCTTCTTTTAAGTGTGTATCAGTGCAATTCTTTGAATGTTTCCATTTCTGTCACGTCTCCGCCTGTGACTTTACATTTGTTTTTGCAACTTCAGTTCTGGTTTGTTTTTTGTACTTTTGTACATTTTTCTATTTGTTAGTGTTTTCTTAAGTTAGATTGCATTTGACCTCTCTGTGCCATTGTATATTTCTTAAGACATGAAAACACAACAGCCATAATGATTTAAATACATTGTAGCCAGCTCCAGAAGAAGAACGCAGCTTTGTAGCTTTTCCACTATTCATGTGCCCACCTGGTGGTGCACCACAGGAACTGCAACTTTGATGACACACAGCCAGCCCACCCACACAGGAAAAACAGCCCAAGGTCATTAACTGCCATAGCCATCTCGGTCATGGTGGCCACCCTCAATAACAATGCATAACTGACATCACGAACCAGAAACAACAATGAGAGCAACACAACATCACTGACTAACTCAACCCATTAATAACTAAAACACCCAAACATCAACACAAACAGTCCCATGAGCCTCTGCTCTGGTGGCACCTCCCACTGGCTGCCACATAGCCCCCACCAGAAGGGGTTAGTTGTCCCCGACAACCCCATCCCTCAACACAAAGTCTCTTAGACGAGCAGGCTGCCTGATACCAGCAGAGGGGCATCGCCCTGGTTGGAACATGGAGTTCCACCAGTACCCCTTCTCCAACGGTTGATGAGGCAAGGGGCTGATATGGTGAAAGTCTGTCCTGGTGCAACACCACCATACGCCGCCGGCCGAGCATGTGCACCCGATACACCACATCTGACAGCCTTGTCACAACATTGGCAGGCCCTTGCCAGTGACTACAAAGCTTAGGGGACACCTTTCTTGCGGACCGGGCAATACACCCTGACTTTATCCCCAGGCACAAAAGCCCTCCCCCTGCACCTGGAATCAAAGGCCCTCTTCTGCCGCACTCCAGCTTCTGCCTGGGCTTGGCGAGTGTAGCTGTAATATGTGATGGTGGAGTATAAATGAATGAATGAATGACCAGTTAGCTATTGCAAGGGGGAAGGAGTATGACCGGGTGAGCGCACCAAGCAGCAAGTACCAAGTAGGACACAAAAGTGGGGCAGTTAAAACCATAAAATTTATTTTTTTAAAAAGCGATGAAACAAATATAAAAAATGCCCACAAAGTTACTAAAGCTAAAAAGTTCACTGTTAAAAGTCCATAGAATAGGTGGGCTAAAATGGTTTAAAAAAAATGAGGTAAAGGAGTTAAAATGGCACCGGCAGCTTTAAAACAGTGGACAGGGAATGGCAGCTCCTGGTCCTAGCTCGGCTTAGTCCGCTCTGCCGCAACAATGCGAGTCTCTGGATCCCACGGCCTTCGGTCACACGCACCAGGTCACCTGCAATATAATAGCACACGCCAGTACAGGGGCACGGGACATCAAAAGGCCTTAGGCTACTGGTAGAGAGTTGCTACAATTCTCACACGGCAGGCAGAGTTTACTCTGCCCCTGCGTGTGTTCAACGTCGCAACACTCTTTGACTCGTCCAACCTCCTCCCGTCTGGCGCTATCCTCCCAGGCATGCTGGGACACCTTCAACAGAAATACTCTGCAGTATGCGCTGTTATCTCCCCTGGCCCTAGGCCTCAGTTTCCACAAGTGTTACAAAAAACCAGTTCGGTACTCACACTGCTGGTAGAGCTCCTCGCCCTGCCTCTGCATGTAGATCACATTGTAACACTGTGGTCCCAGCGTGCTGTTGTGACCCCCGGTGCGAGTGCCTTATCGCGCCATCAGTGCCCGCGTCCATCTTCTCTCTCCCCAGCTCTCTCCCTTCTCTCTCCTTCTTCCTCTCTCCAGCCAATTTAAAAGGTGCCCCGGGCATCTCGCAGGTGCGTTACATTAGTGTGATTATGAGGTAGTGAAGCAGCAGCAATACAAACACTACAACCAGGAAGTCACACAAAATAAAAGCACAGCAAAAAAACAAAACAAATAAAAGCATGCACTTCACAATAAAAACACTTGCCATCTCACATAGTCATAGGCCACCTGTACATATTCCCTCAGCCTCTGGAGGTAGTCCATTTCATTCCCTCCAACAATCTCCGGTTTAGGTGGGGTTCCAAACACCAATTCAACACTGCTGTGCTGAGCTCCCGCCCAAACATGAGGGCGGCAGGTGTACAATGGCTGGACTCTTGGACAGCAGTTCGGTAAGACCAAAGGACCAGGGTCAGGTGTTGGTCCCAGTCGCGCTGGTGTTGACTGGTGAGGACGGCGAGTTGAGTATCCAGTGTGCGGTTAAATCGCTCAACCAATCCATCACTTTGAGGGTGGAGTGGTTTCGTCCTAGCCTTGTCCACCCCAAGCCGCTGGCAGACCTCCTTAAAGTCCTGTGACTCGAAGTTCCGCCCTTGGTCACTGTGGAGTTCGGCGGGGACCCCAAAGCGAGTGAACATCTCTTCTACCAGCTTTTCTGCAGTCATAGTTGCACTCTGGTCTGGCACCGCATACGCCACTTTGTAATATAATCCATGGCCACAAGTATGTACCGATTGCCGGAGTCAGTGATGGGGAAAGGTCCCAGAACGTCCACTCCTACCTGCTCCATTGGGCCCCACACCAAGCACTCTCCAGCCAGCCCCTCACCTGAGCCAATGCTGTGTCTGCCTCCAGCTGATGCCTCAGTTGTTGCAGAGTCAGAAGGAGCCCCTTTCCCCACTGGGGGTAACTTGAGCAGCTGCTACAGTCATTGCTGATTGGCCCTGCTCTTCCTGCCGTTGGCAGTAACGACACTTGGCCGCTATGCAGGGACGTCTGGAGAGAGCATCAGCATGGCCTGCTCAATGCTGAATCTCAAAGTCATATCCCTGGAGTATTTCCAACCAGCGGGCCACTTGGCCCTCTGGATGATTGAAGTTTAGCAGCCAAGTCAGAGAAGCATGGTCGGTGTGAAGGAGGAAGTGGCTACCCAACAAGTAGGGACAGAAGTGCCGTATGGCCAATACTACAGCCAACAGGGGTCTTCGTGAGAGCCTCTATGAGTTGGTCAAAGGCTGTACCACACGTGTCGTCCCAACTGAAGGGCTGGCCCTTGTTGGTCAGGCGGTGGAGAGGACTGGCAATGGTGGTGGAGCCTTTGATGAACTGGCGGTAGTATAATGCCAGTCCTAGAAAACTTCAGAGCTCTCTGACATTCACGGGGGACAGCCAGTCCTGAACTGCAGCCACTTTGGCAGGGTCAGTGGCAACCCTGCGAGCGCTAACCACATGGCCCAGTAAGGAGGTTTCTCTCACCTGCAGCTGACACTTTGCCGGGTTCAGCTGCAACCCAACTTGCTGTATAGTGGTGAAGACTTCACTCAGGTTGGACAGCGCTTTGTTGAAGTCGTTGGCGTGCACCCGCAGGTCGTCCAGGTACACAACACAGCGGGTACAGGGAATGTCCACCAGTACTCTCTCCATCAGCCTTTCAAATGTTTCCAGAGCATTACAGAGTCCAAATGGCATCACTTTGAACTGCCACAGCCCTTGTCCAAGGGTAAAGGCAGTATTTGGTCTAGCTTCAGGGGCGAGCTCGACCTGCCAGTAGCCGCTGTGCAGGACAAGGGAGCTAAACCAGCTGGAACCTGCAATGTAGTCAAGCGCATTATCTATCCGTGGACGTGGATAGGAGTCCTTCTTGGTGACAATATTGAGGGACCGATAGTCTACACAGAATCACCAGCTGCCATTCGTCCTCTTCACCAAGACAACTGGGAATGGACTGTCAGAAGGTTCAATCACACTGGCAGCTGCAATCTCGCGGATCAGATCCTCCGCCACCTGTCGTTTCCTGAAGTATGGCTGGTGTAGGCGAAGGCGAATAGGCTGAGCAGAGCTGGTGTCAATGGTGTGTTGAACCAGCCCAGTCCGCCTTCAGTCTTTGTCGCTGGCAGCAAAGATGTCAGTGTTGTTGTCCAGGAGGCACTTTAACTGGTGGAGCTGGCGAGGGGTCAGGCCGGCCCTACTGCGTTGCCACAGCTATGTTTTCTCGGCTGATGGAAGGTTGGCAGACCCAGTCGTTTGAGCTGAGGCGAGAGGCAGCAATGCAGTAGTCGATGTGGCACCAGCATCCGGCACCTGCTAAAGTGCAGCTGCGTGAAGACTTGCTTGCCTGCTTTTGGTCTTCTTTCTACTTTTCTGGCCATGCTGGAGGGCCAAAGTCTCCGTGCCAAGGGTGATGGCTGGCCTTGACACTACAACACAGGCCCCCCAACTGGTCAGCAGGTCCAAGCCAATGATGCACTGGTCCTGGATGTTGGCGAGCCAGAACTCGTGTACCAGCTCCATACCTTCTGCCAGGATTTGCATTGACTTCCTCCCCTTCATTCCTCCCATTCCTGCTGCACACTTAAATTTCAGTTCTAAAACATACTTTTTTCAAAACACTACACACAATTTTCTGAATTTGGCACAATTTTCATGAAGAAAATCTCTTGTTTTCACAAGGAACACACTGTCAACACACTCATTCAAAGGTCTAAGTTAATTGCTCTACTATGCACACTGACTCATCACATGGGCAAACACCTGTCACACTATCTTACAATTGGCAATCAGACAGACGGCCTAAAGCAGCTCAGGTACATTGTCATTTGGGACAACGTAATTTTCCACTGGGCTGCCCTGGTTCCTAAGTGGTTCACTGCCAACCCACAATTTTCAGTTGTTCATCTCCCTCCATATTCTCCATTCCTTAATCCTATTGAGGAATTTTTTTCTGCCTGGAGATGGAAAGTGTATGACCTGAATCCATAAATGCGTATACCCCTTCACCAAGCTATGGATGCACGTGGCCGGAGATATAGCAGTTGATGCTTTTCATGGCTGGATTCCCCATGCTAGACGATATTTCCCGAATGCTTATCCAGGGAAACCATTGCTTGTGATGTGGATGAGGTGCTGTGGCCAGTCTGAGACAGAAGAGAGGACGCAGCATAGGTTTTTACTGTAACTGTATAAAGTAAATTATTTTTTGTATGTAGACCACTGTATGTGCAACTTTGAGTTGGTTGGGATGTACAGTGTGTACATCTTTTTTTTTGTGGAAAAAAATAAAATGTGTACTGTGTACTGTGCATTTGTGTGTTCTGAGTATAAAATAATATTCTAAAATATTTTACAACACACTTATGCATGTACTGTCTGTAGTAAGTGTAACAATGAACAAAAAGGCCAAAGTCACGGTGAATGGAGAAGTGTTTTCCATTCCTCATACTGTAGCGTTTTAAACTGAGTACATCAGTGTTCAACTAGTTCTTATCAGTGTCTGTTCATATGGTGGTCTGTGTGTGTCACCTGAAAACAGCAGAAGATAGCATTGTTTTGAATGTAGAGTTTCATTTTGCAGGAGAATTGAAGGATTTTGCCAATTGTGTGTGTGTGGTTTTTTTACTTGTGTGTAGAGTTCTGAGAGTAAGGGTCATGCTTTCAGAAAATGCGTGTAAACAATTGAGAAAAACTGTAACAGGTGGGGACAGTGGCATGTGCCAGGGGCAGGTTGAAGAGTTTGGTGAGGATCCCTGCCAGCTGGTCTCCACATGCTTTGATCACTGCTCCCGGGATGCCATCTGGTCCAGCAGCCTTCCTGGGGTTCACTGCTCTCAGTTGTTTCCTCACCTTATGTTCTTGGAAGGAGAGAGGAGCGCTGTTGGAGCTTTGGAGAGCCGGTGGGTCCAGGTGTGTGGTGGTCTCGAACTGACCAAAGAAGTTGTTGAGCTCCTCTGCCAGCATGCTGATGCCTACTTCGGAGGATGTGGGGCTTTGGCCTCTGCAGTTTGTTAAGGCCTGGATGCCCCATCCACATCTGCCAAGAGTTGTTGAGAGCACCAACTCAGCCCATGGAGGGCCTTGCTGAGGGCCTTGCAAGGCGGACATGTTGGCACAGCCGCTCTGGGGACAGCCCTTGCAGAAAGGCATGTAGGATCAGCACCTCCTGGGCGGCCAGGGGGAACTCCGGATAGCTGCGTCTGGCATGCAGCTGCACGTCCACAGCAAAGGCCTAGGTTCTTTCCTTCTTGGCGACAACGTTTGGCTAGTTGTTCTCTGCTTTGGCCAGTGGAACGCCACTGTCCAAACTGCCTTTCCAGTGCTGGGGTGAGGGCCAGGAGGTCCTGCTACTCCGCTGGGGCCAGATCAAGGAGCACCTGCAGCGCATCCCCCTCCAATGCCAGGGCCAGGTGTGTGGCAGCCTCTTCGTTGCTCCAGCCACTGTGCCGTGCTGCTAGTCAGTACAGTAGCGCAACTGTCTACGGTGACTGTAGACACTTACGCCTTCTCATTGGCCCGGACTCTACAGTCACTGTAGATGATGACTGTAGACTACCAATCGGATCGCAGAACTCCAGTGTAACTTCAGTGCAACTCCACTGCACTGAAGGAAGCGGGCCTCCAGCTCAATACAAAAAAGTGTAATTTTAACCAGGACAGTCTGCAGATCCTGGGTCACACAGTGTCAGCCCAGGGTATCCTACCAAATGAGGACCATGTTAGGGCAATCACAGAAGCTCCAGCACCTAATGATGCCACCACTCTATGCTCATTCCTGGGGCTCACAGCATGGTATTTGAAGTTTGTGCAAAATCACACATTCCTGGTGGAGCCCATGTGTGACTGCTTACGTAACGATGTATTCAAGTGGATTGCAGCTGCATCGTGAGCGCATCGTGAACAGCCCAGCACTGATGGCCTTTGACCCGAGCCTCCCGACCATCGTGTCAACAGATGCTTCAAATTTTGGTCTAGGAGCCATACTGACACAAATGCATCCTGACAAAACAGAGCGTACAGTTGCATTCGCCTCTCGTTCACTCACACCCGCTGAACAGAAATATTCCATTGTGGAAAAAGAAGCGTTAGCTTGTGTGTGGGCAGCTGAAAAGTGGAGCACTTTTCTGTGGGGGACAAAATTTACCCTGCGCACAGACCATCAGGCCTTGACCACATTACTGGCTACAAAAGGACTGGGTCATGCAGGAATGCAAACTGCACGATGGTGAGCCCAACTCCTGTGTTTTACATATGATGTGGTATATTGCCCTGGTGCACAAAATCAGGCTGCTGGCTGCCTCTCCAGGTTGCCTCTTCCATCTGAAGAAAATGCAGAGCCAGTGAGAGAGCCAGAATTGTACAGAACTGAAAGCTCTCTCAGCGAAGGATTTCACTGTGGCAAGTGAGGTATGTCCAGAACTTACTGCCCTGAGAGCACAAATGACAAAAGGCTGGCCCAGGACAGCAAAATCTTTACCAGCAATGCTTCAGCCTTACTTTGCTGTCAGACACGAACTTTCAGTCCAAGATGTGACAGTGTACAGGAGCCCTCAGCGATGGTTGGTTCCTGTGGCCCTAAGAAAACAGCTTGTAAGCCTAGCACGAGACCCACCAAGGCATTGTACTAAGCAAAGGCTACGGGATATATATTGGTGTCTGAGCATCGACGTGTGTGTGCAGGACAGCGTCAGCGCATGTATGACTTGCCAGATGAATGATAAAAGCGCCAAAACGCAAGCTGCACCACTGCACCCAGTACCTATGCGACATTGTGGGTCCGTTTGAACCAGCGACCTGGGATATGCTATAACTCTGACTGACTACTACACAAAGTGGCCAGAGGTTGCTTTCACTTCTACCATTACCACCAGAGCAATCACCACGTTCCTGTCCACATTGTTTTCCAGGTTTGGAAATCCTACAGAACTCATAAGTGATAATGGGACACAATTCACATCAGGCGAGTTTGCAGAATTCCTGGCAGTGAGAGGTATCACACATAGGAAAGTGTCGCTATATTACCTTCAAGCAAAGGGCACTGTGGAACGCTGGAATCATGTGCTTAAAGAAAGACTTCTCACAGCAGAGCATGAGAGGAAGCCATGGAAAAAAGTAAAAAGTACCTAAGATCAAAAAGGGAAGTCTGGTACGTGTGAGGAAGCCCTTTCATGTTAAAAAAGGACTATCACAATTCCATGCACCTACCAGGGTGATGGAGAAAGGGAATGCAAGCTCTTATGTACTGGAGGATGGACGCACTTGGAACGCTGCTCACCTCTCTCTGGTTCCAGAAGGAGCAACGGCCATTGCCACAGGTCCTGCTGACCCAGACCCTGAGCCAGGACCTTCACAAAATGTGAACGACAAAACACCGAGACCCGCTTGGGTCAGGAAGAAGCGATTACAAACATTAATCAGAACTAATGGCCTTTGAGGAGGAGGGGAAGAACTTTACAAGTAATCTAAAAGAAGAAAAAAAAAAACAAAATAAATAAAATGTCCCAAAATTAACTTGTACTGAAAAGAAAAGTATGAATATTCGTGTAACTGCAAAGAAACCAGTATCACGTTTTTTTATCTCATATTTGTCAGATTTCCACTCCGTGCATCCAGGATCGGATTACTGCCTCTTTCGGTGTCAGGTCCATATTTGGCTTTGAGGTTTCTGTGAGACTGTTTTTTTCTGTGCAGCTACGCTGACTCATGCTGATTTAGACTAACTGCAGCACTTTGGTGGAGATTCTACCTGCTAAATATCACTAAACTTGAACTCCAGGCTGTAAGTTCTTTTCAATACCACGTTTTTATGGCAGTCTGCGCATTTATTTGTAACAAGTGGCTTTGCATATTAGCCAGTGGACTATTAAAAACCGATTAGAAGAATGAGCAATGCGGGGGTGTCGCCCTGGCTTTTGTTCAGGCTGTAAAGCTTCTACACTTCTCAGGCTGACAGGCCTCAATAAAAGGGGTTGTGCTGCGGTTTGTCTGGCATTGTAATCATGAGTCTAAATCCTGTGTGTGGTTTTGTCCCTTCTCAGGCAGCCTTCAGGCCTTACTTCTACCTGCCCCTCTGTGTTAGTAACGCAGCCTTTCTAATCCTCCAAATGAAAATCTTTACATCGTCAACTCCACAAACCACCTAACCTTCTGCACCTCCTTTCCAGCTCAATCTCTCTTTCTAGCAATGGACAAAAGTTCTTTTCTCCTTACATATTGTCCAGCCTCACATACAACTCACTATAGACCTTCCCCTTTAATTTTACCACCCCTCTCTTTGCCGTACACCTACTCCTGCCTACTTTCTTCATCTCCCTGACTATCCCACTTTTTAGATTTAGATTGAGATTAAACTTTATTGATCCCTTGGGGAAGTTAGGTAATTACGTTTTCTTTGCTAAATTCTTCCTGTGAAGACTTTCATGTACATCTGTTACGGCCTGTTACAGTATTGTGCAAAAGTCTCAGGCCAACCTTTATTTCTTTGTATTTTGCTAGGAAAATGGGGAATAGGTGCAAACAGAATTGAAATATCAGGCAAATACAACAATTCTAACAAGCTTGAAAGTGAATATTTGGTATGAGCACCTTTATTCTTCAGCACAGCCTGAGCCCTCTTTGGCAGCTCGGTCATTTCTTTCAGGAGTCTTCAGGAAGAGTTCTCCAGGCTTCTTGAAGGACATTCAAAGCTCTTCTTTGGATGTTGGCTGCCTTTTGGTGATCCCACACTGCTTCAGTAATCTTGAGGTCTGGGGAGACCAGTCTATGACTGATGGGGCTCCGCTGTGTGTTGTTCTATCCAGCTGTTCTTACTGCACTGGCAGTGCATTTGGGATCATTGTCATGCTGAAAAATGAAGCTTTTGCCGATACTTTCCAGACGGTATCTGATGGCACTTTTTTGTGTTCATAATTCCATCAATTTGGACCAGACCACTGGCTGAAATGCAGCCCAAACCATGACAGAGCCTCTGCTGTGTTTTACAGACGTCTCACTGTTGTACCTCTCCCCTGACCTTCTCCGTACATACTGACAATAATTTGAACCAAAAATGTCAAATTTGGATTCATTGCTGAATCAAACCTGTTGCCATTGATTTTTCCGTCCAGTTCTTGTGTAGTTTGGCATACTTCAGGCTTTTCTCCCTGTTTCCCTTCCTTAAGAATGGCTTCCTGACAGCCATCCTTCCACTGAGACCATTTCTGATGAGGCTGCAGTGAACAGCAGATGGATCAGCTGAAGATCCAGATGCATCTGTCAGGTCCTGTGTCAGAGCATAACTTTCATATGCTGCTCATGTGCTGTAGAGAGTTTTTTTTCTTTTCTTTTTTTGCCTGTCAAATTGTTTTATGTTTGGCATTTTCTATAGATTCAATTATACAAATGGGTGTAAGTATGTGTTTTTACACCAGTAACAAAGTGATTTTTTTTTTTTTTATCTTGTGTAGACGCATCCTTTAGTTAGGTTCATTTTGT